>CATIWJ010016252.1:0-13201 GCA_949640765.1 Croton laevigatus
GATAAAAAAGTCAAACAGTTAGGGTTTGATATTTGTAAGTGCAGTTTAAATTGTCACCTGCAAAGGAAAGGGTGAAAAAATGTTACTTTTAAATGGACCAAGAGATGAATTAGACGTTGTTTACATAAATTATTAAAAAAAGGTTTTCACTTATAAGAAAGGTTAAAAATTATATTATCATAAAAAATTTATCACAAAGAAGTGAATATAAAATAGTTATAGGAAATGTCATTTGATAAAACAAATAGAATCATTTCCACATGTATAGGAAAAAAGTACAATTTTGTAATGCATGCACTAATTCATTATTAGTTGACATCCAGTATACCATGAGTTTACAGAAATTTGAAAAATAACAAAACTTCCTACCTAGGCCTAATACATAAATTCTCACCAAACTTTGATGGAATTCCCGAATGGAACCCTTAACTTTGAGAATACCCAATTTGACACTTCAAATATGTAATTTTGTGACAATTTAACCCCTTTCTCTCGTTGGATTTAGACCGCGTGTCATGAATCGTGTTTTAGAGAGTGAAGATCTTGCAATTGTCCGTTGTCTTCCTAAAGTGACCAAATTCTAGTTATTCCGATGCCTTTCATTGCTAATACCGCCACCATCTTGAAGCAACGCTCTTCATCGAATATTTCAAAGTTTGCCCAAATAATTAGATGATGATGTATAGATCAAAAAGATTCGTCCGCTAATTTTGCTTGTAGATTTATCAGACGCTTTTACTAGTGGATGGCTTTATCTCTTTGCCACCTTGGATTGTTTAGCCAACATGCGTATATTTCATATCCACCGAGTGCCATTTTGTTATATTTTCATATAGTTCATGTCAAATTGGTGGTTTGTAAAGTTAAAGGTTCTGTTTGGGAATTTCATCAAAGTTCAGGTGCTAATTTATTTATTAGGCCCTTCCTGCCTATCTTTTCTTTGTTATGTTATGGGTTTACAATTAGTTGACTTTTTTTTTTTGAATGATACAATTAGTTGACATTGAAAAGGCATTTGATGAATTTATAATTAGTCTATAATCCATTTATGATATATATATTTTTTAACATAGAATCCATTTATGATGTGATCCTATCAATTTAAAATCAGTTCATAATCAATTTATGAGATAGAGATATCCTTTTGAGAATCAATAAATAAATAATTTGATTTATTATTTTAAATTATTTTACTGATTGAAACATATTTATTTTCTATTTTAATTAAGTTTCTTACTTATTTACTTTCTGTTGCTCTTTTATAATCAACTAGTTCTTTTTACGTAATTCGCTCAAAGTTATTCATTTTTAGATATTCTCAATTCGATTATTATTATATTTTGTACTTTTCTAAATGTTGTAATTTTTATAAATATTTTTTTTAATTATGTAGTAAGTGATATGTTATATATATTTTTTTTTACTAATGAAAGTTTAATTTTTAATTTTGTTGAAATTTTTAAATTATTATTTTTAAATTTTGAATATCTTTTATATTTTATCAATTTTTTAGAGTTTAAATATAATTTTGATTAAAAATAGAGTTAACATAAATTTTATAGAATTTTAATATTTTTTAAAAAATATTTTTAAATTAAATTAAATAAAAATAGTATTTTAGACAACTGTAACACTTAATATTAATTTTCTATAATTTAATATTAATTAGTTATCAAAACCCAACCTAATTATATGTAGTAACCCAATAATATAATTTTTAACTATTTTTTTTTATTTACGAAAATTTAATTAGTTCATATATGGTTCGTCCTAAACACTTAATCTTAAAGACATATAAATTTTCATATGTTCAATCATAAGCCTATTTTTTATATTTTAAAATTGTACTTATAATTATTTAATTATTTTAAAATAAATAAATTACTTTATTTAGATGAAAACAAAAATTTGATTAAACTAAAACATATGTGATTCTGAATTAAGAGGAGCTATCTGGCATGAACCAAGAAGCATCAAATTCTCCTATTTTTGTTTCCTTAATTTTACCTTATTCACCTAATAATAATCTAATTACCCTACAAACCATTGCATATGAAAATCTCTAGTATGGACCCATAATCATATTCAGCTTTGACCAACCCATTTTTCACCCGTAAGATTACCATCCAGCCCAGTTCTCTTGTGTGTGCGGTGCCTAGGACCTTATTGTCCTAGGTTCGAAACCCATAACAAACAAAGTAGTAGGTTGGTAACACAATGATAGGTGCTCTCCTTATTAAGGTTCAATGCTTGAGTTAGCTTCGCTTCGAAACCCATAACAGATAATGTGGTAGGCTGATAGTATAGTGATAGATTCTCCTCTTACTAAGGCTTAGCGCTTAGGTTCGCTTCACTTTTCCCCCTGCCCTGTAGATGTAGTGTGTCTTTGGAAAAAAATCGAAAATCTTTCACCTTCTTTTCCTTCTTTTCTCCTAATTGACCCTACTTGAAAACGTTGTCAGGCTGCATGGGAGCGGGCAAATTTTGCATAAACAAATATATATATATATATACTACTACATTTTTAATTTAAACTTAAATGATATTTTTGAAATTAATATTTTAATTTAAACAATTACTATAATTTCGTTAATTTTTAAACTTTATGCCATTTACATTATTGTCCCTTATTACGTCATCCAAGTAGAAAAAATCAACTAAATCAAATTAAACTAACTGATTTAGTATGAATTTTAGAAAGTTTGGTTTGATTTCAACTACATTAGAAGAAACTAATTTATCTATCTAGTTTCTTTGTATTGTGCAAATGACCTCTAATTTAAATGGATAGAGTAATGTATCTCCTTAATCTGAGGTGGTATTCAAATTCTAATATCTTAACTAAAAAATTTAATTTGCTATTGAATTTTTTTTTATTGTATAAAATAAAAACCTAAAACCTTGACTTATTTGATTCATTTAATCTAAAAATTAGTATAAAATAAATCAAAATGAATTCTTTATAATGTATTCAGATAGTTTGCATGTTTTATTCATAAATACAAACTTGTGCTAATTGCGGTTGGGAACCAGATAGTTTGCATGTTTTATTCATAAATACAAACTTGTGCTAATTTATGAGTACAAACTTGACCTAGTTGCGGTTGGGAACCAGATAGTTTGCATGTTTTATTCAGATAGTTTGCATGTTTTATTCATAAATACAAACTTGACTTCAAATTAAACTAATATCAATGCTGGTTCCCAACCAGCAATTAGCACAAGTTTGAATTCAAAATAAAACTCATTTGCAAATGAGTTTAATATATTGAACGAACTAATTTAAAATTTGAAATTCAATTTTCTTTTTATTTTTTTTAAATATGACAAAGTAGATTTATAAATTAATTTCATAAAGTTTTTTTCATTCTTTTTTTTTTCCCTTTAGTTATCCTCAAGGTTTGAACCAAGGACCTTTTGGTCTTTAGTGACTTACTTCACCACCAGGCCAACCCCTTGGGTTGTTTTTTTCATTCATTTATTTCAAGGTGACATTTACAGTGATATTTAGTGCCATAAATAAACCGATCGGAATTGTTAAGGTAAAAATTATAATTCGTTTAATTTTTAAATCAATTTAAAATAAGTTAGTTATTAGTACAAAAAGTGAGTAATCACCTAAAAATTATAATTTAAATAATAACTTAACACTAAATTGTACTAATAAGTGAGAAACTATATATGAAAATATTAGTTTAATTTGAGCAAACTATATATGAAAACACTAGTTTCATCTGTCCAAAAACCGACAAGAATCGAGCAAAACCAGCCAAGGCAGTAATTGAGTAAATTTCTTCTCAAAAAGGAAATTGAGTAAATACATTCCAAGCAATACTTTGATTAGTTGAACTCAAATCAAGCTCTCCAAATCTAATCACAATAGATATAATATACACTTTTGTTATAGGAATTGGAACAATTCAAAACTTTTAACTGATTTCACATCTTTTATGCTATCACCACCACTAATGCACATTAACATCTCAGCTCTAAATCACAACTCTTGCTTGTAGTTCGTAAATTTTGCAGTTCAGGACATCCAAATTTTGATTTCTGAAGCTAGTCAAACTGTAAGTTCACAAGTTGAATCTTCTTGCTTCATTCCATGACTGTAAAATGCAGATCAAAGAATTCACTCAGTCCCCTAAATTGTTGATGCAGAATAAAGTTTCCCAGTCAAGTTGCCATAGATGTGTATCACAGATTCCCGGTCGATGATCCTGATCAATCAAATACCTTTCAGAATCTTCTAAGATGACTCTTATTGAAGTTTTTAACCAACACAAGAATGCATCTTCTTCATCCGAGTCAAATTCAACCTGCAAATAGTTCTACTTTGTCAGGTGCAGTGAACATTTAACAAGATTTGTATCTTAAATTCTTCTATTTGGTTTGGACCAGCGATGCACTGATGCTGATTTGCAAAACTTACTGGTTTAATTGCCGCTGTAACAGCAAACAGACCAAATCTTATTTTGATGGAAAGAAAAGAAAACTCACATTTTCATCCTTGAACCACTCCCATGACAGTCGCGTTCCACCCCGCTTCTATAAACTTGAGTTCCCGCTCTCTACGCTCTCGGTAGTCGAACTGCTGTTGTACTACCGATCCATAGGATGGTTAATTGAAGGAGATGAGAAAGTTGTTGCACATCTACTAGTTGCCCACTCAATTTGACATAAGGATTTTGGGTTTAAGGTTTCTGCTGGGGAGTTTTACTGCAGAAAACCTCAGAAGTAGCTTTCTTAGTCTGTTCAATTAATGGTCTACTGGCAAACTTAACTTTTTTGTTTTTAGTAGTGGAGTCATGAGAGCTAACCAAAGAACCTGATAAAGCCAATCTCTTATTTATCTCATCTTTTCTCTACAACTCCTCTTCTTTTAGTAGGGGATTCTGCAGCAAGATGCTGCTATCCCTTGCTTTGCATCTGCAAAAAAGAGATTCTCACAGTTGGAGAACTAATTTTACAAGAAGAAATAATCACATTCCTAACAACTGGATGGCAACACAATATTGAAGATAAATACTGCATCAAAATCAACCAATTCCTAGAAGCCCTAAATTAACACTTACATAGACAACTCTCAATTCTATGGAATGAAAGAAAGTTTAAAATGCTCATCACAACTTTATCATCCAATCTGAACAATTCACTCTAGACACATGTTCTGTTCATTAAATAAAAATTCAAGTGAAAAATAAACTGAACATTTATTGGGCACGTATATATGAATTCAAATTCAATAGAATTTCAAGCATTTTAATTGGGTATGAAAGAAAAATTTCACTTCACTCCGAATTCACTGTTACTACATTCAACATAACTAAATCAAAATCGAAAAATTAAATATTAATTTCATACTTCAAATAGCAAACTACTAAACATGAATTATGTGCCTCTTCAATTCCATGAAACAAATTAGCTGACGATAGCATTTGTATAAAAAATCGAAATTCTGCATACATCTTATCTGGTTTTTCGTTAAATTGAATGGTTGGAAAGAAAAGAGAAGATTGAAGAGGATTAGTAATTACTTACAGAAAGCATGAGGGGTATCAAGGATGGGATTGTGAGGACAAACAAGGCAAGCGTATTTGCCACTAGAGAGCTTCTTGTAGGAAGACGCATCAAGGGTTTCAACAACAACATCATCTAATCTTCTCTTTATGTAGTGTGCTTTTCTTGCCCAACCATCTCCTCAGAGGCTCATTTCTGGGAGTTTCCTTTGCTAATTGATTTCTGTCTCGCGCTACGTTCGTTTTCAATGGAAAATTTTCACTTTTGGGTCGATTGAATAAGATTTTGCTCAACAGCTAGCCCACTGGACTTCATTGCATAGCTTCAGCAGCTCAGCCCACTGGACTTCATTGCATAGCTTCATTTCAATGGTAAACTGTTAATATTTGGAGAAAAGCGGAGGTTTGGGAAATGGTTTTAACAATTTAAAATAATAGAAATGTAAAATAATTTCACTTTTTCAAAGATTAAAAGAGTAAATAGGATATGGTTTTGAAAAATATAGTAAATAACACTTTATTATAGGGACTTACATTTATACCCACAAATAATAATAATATCAAAAATGGGTGTTTGAGAAATTAAGAAGAGCATATCACGATCTTTTCCTTTCCCTTCTCTCTTCCCTCCTTCTTTCTCTTGTTCTTTTTCTTTTTCTTATTCATTCAATCTCGATTTCAATTATAATGAAACTTGTTGATTTTCAAAACTAGAAACGATAGCCATTTCCGAAAGTAAAGTTAATAAAAGAATTTTGAAGATTCCGAACCGGTAGCGGTTGATCTTAGTCGGAAAGAATTAGGGATTCGGTTTTTGGTGAAGAGAGCCTATATGACAGTTGATCTTCACCTCAATACTTTTACAATGGTTATGATTTCATGTTTTTGGAATGTTTATGCTAAAATGTTGTAGCAGATTGTGATCTTTCGAGGGGAAACGACTAGAATTTTTAGAGAAGAAAAAGTGAAGCCGTAAATATCGGTATATGGATCATATATACTATATACCGGTATATATAGGGTACATATGGATATAGCAGATGGTGAGCTTTGGAGGGAAGGCGGCTAGAATTTTAGAGATGAATAAGCGGAGCCTTATATACCAGTATATGATTCATATATACCATATATTGGTATATATAGATTATATATGTGGGTCATATATAACATATACTGGTTTATGTATAAGGTATACATGGATATAGAAGTAAATGGTGATCTTTGGAGGGGAAGTGGCTAGGATTTTAGAGATGAATAAATGAAATCGTATATACCAATATATGGTTCTTATATACCATATACTGACATATATGGGATATATATACTGTAGGGCTGACAGTGGTTGCTTGAGTTTCGACTGTCTCTAGGCTTCATGTTAGTGGGTGGCATGTTGACTGTGGAGGTGGTGGCTACGGTCCCTATATTTTTGTCGAGTTGCTATTGCTATTTCATTTTTTTTATGTAAATGGTGAAAAAGAAGAAAAAGATGAAAAGAAAGATCCGGCTATTTTTAGGGTTAGATGATTTTTTTGTTTTAGATTATTTAGGGTTGCTTTTGTTTTTTTAAAAAAAAATATATTAATAAGGGTATAATTTGGTTTTAAATTAGTAATATGCTATTTATTCAATATTAATAATATTATGCTATCTACTACTACTAAAACTCTCAAACATGGTAGTTGCCTCGTGACCCTTTAAAATAATTAGGGAAAGAGTTTCATTGTCCAAAAAAATATAAAAAATAGTAACTTAGAGAAAAATGTTCACTTGATTAGTTTATTTAAAAAAAAAAAGATACTTAGTTAATTTATTTAATTAAAAAGGTCAAAAATAAAAAAAAGACATGTACAACAATGTATACTTTTTGTAAAACTGTTGTACTGTTTTTGTACAAATATAAAAAAAATTCAGACTTATTATACATTTTTTACACCACCATTATATAGATTTTGTATAATTATTATATTATTGTACAGTTTTTGTACAATTATTGTATAGGTTTTATACAACTACTATATAATGTCCATTTTTTCTTTTCTTTTAATAAAATGATTGAAAAATAATTTCAAAATTTAATGAGACCATTTTTCCTTTTCAATTCTGTCATATGTTTTTTTTTCACAAATGAGGTCGGATTTACATATGTTTCATTGGTGTGACACTAAAGATCCCATTTTAATCTTATTTTATCAAACATGTTTTTTTTTTTTTTTTAAAAAAATAAGTTTTTAACTTAAAAAGTCCTTTTAAGTTTATCCCCTTAATCACTCTTCAAAAAATAAAAGACTAGAAATTTTTGGATTCGGATGTTAAATTTTGCAGGTCTCACTTTTTCTTGGCATTATTCAGATAATTATTGTTCAGATTTAATTGAAATTCTGATAAGTTAACGGGCCAAGACGAACATTAATCCTTCTTCTCTGGCCTTTATATATATATATATATATATATATACTAGTATATTTTTTTTTTATTATATTTATGTCAAAAGTCCATTATATGACTTCGGTCAGTTTTTTTTTTTTTGAATGAGGGACTTTGGGTCAAGTTTTATTGTTACGGTTTCCTCAAGAAAAATATATGAGAATAGTAGTTTGCCGTTTGCTTTTACCTAAAATTACCTTTTTTTTTTCCCCTTTTTCATTTTTTATGAAAAAATTGATCACTTTTTTTTTTATGAATAATCATTGGTAAATTGATAAACTGTGGACATGTTGTAGAATATATATATATATATATATATATATATATATATATATATATATTAAGAGAGTATTGTGAAAAAAAAAAAATTAAAAGATAGTAGCAAAAGCTAATGAATTTGTTATTCCTAATATGAAAACAGATTTTTTTTTCATTTATTTCTCATTATGGAATGCCAACTACCAACTTTTTCTTCCACTTTTTTTACATTTATAGCTGTAATGAATAAATGCAGAACAGAACCACTCATTTCTACCTAATGAATATTACAAAATCTTTGAACCAACCTCACCAAAATATCCCAATCTCCAACAAACAATTCAATAAGTAGTAATTATTACCTCCAGTTTTTTTAATTGTTCACGTTTTTATTTTTGGTAAATTTTTTTAATTGTTTACGTTTCCTTTTTAGGTAAATAAGTTTAATTGTTTATTATTATTTCTGTATTGATATTGGTGAAAAAGTAAGTGTTGTAAAGGGTTGATAATTGTTTATTATTATTTTGTATTGATATTAGTGAAAAGTAGGATTGTATTGGTATTGGTGTTTTTAGGGTGTAAAAAAATGAAAAAATTGGAGGTAGTAGTAAATTAAAACTTACAGTAGCATTGGGCATAATTACTGGATAAATATAAATAAAATTACGAGAAATATAAATTAAGTAACTAATATCTCAATAAAACACAACATTAACGTTACATAAAATTACTAATATAATGGTCCTTTCTCAAGCTGACACATCTATGCATCACCCAATACAAGCTTAACATAAATAAATAACAACAACCTAAGGAGATTGGTCTGGTGGTGAGATAAGTCATCAAAGACCAAAAGATTCTAGATTCAAACCAATTTGGGTAACTAAAGGGGAAAAAAAAAAAAACAACTTTATTATTATGCACTTAACAAGCCTAAATTGCACTGCATCTTCCCTGGCTTGGTCTACGATTGATCTCA
Organism: Croton laevigatus; assembly: GCA_949640765.1. Classification (NCBI taxonomy): domain Eukaryota; kingdom Viridiplantae; phylum Streptophyta; class Magnoliopsida; order Malpighiales; family Euphorbiaceae; genus Croton; species Croton laevigatus. The sequence continues at coordinate 9,181 of CATIWJ010016252.1, forward strand.
TAACCCCCGCTCTAGGTAAGTATTATTTTCCTACAGGCATTACTCAACTAACGACGGAGATATGGCAGCACGAAGAACTTCATCCCACCAAAATTGCAGTGGTAGCCATTGCTAGCACCGCAAGCAAAATAATAAGGTTGGTGCTTCTTCAACACGAACTGGAACCCCTTACCTATTCCATGCGACTCATCTGCGAGCTTGACTCCTTTCGTGAGGTTGCAATTTACGAAACTCTCAAGGTCTGGTAGCATGTACACACTGTGGGGATGTGGGTTGTTGGGGCCTGGTAATTCATACTTGAACACTGCAATTCATATTCAAAATACATTATTATAATTATATCAAGGGATGAGCAAGTATAAGAAGTTTTTATACGGGAACGCGCATTTGAACAGATAGATAGGTGTTTTTTCAGAGACGTGCAATTTATTAATAACAAATGATTACCTACCTAATGTATCTTTGACGTAAAATGGACCCCTATTGAAAGCCCAATCTGAATAGTTGAAGCCAAACTTCCAATAGTTAGAGCCACCCACAATGATCTTCTTCGGAGTGGGTTTACGGCAGCCGGAGGCATAGGTTGGAGCAGTGTTGGCCACTGTAACTCCCAAGAGGGAAGCACAAAGCACAACCACAAGACCTTGAATGTAAATTGGACTCATTTTGTTAATAATAGTATAGTATTAAGTATATGATGTGAATGAAAATTGGGACGTGGTTTGAGCGTTTAAATAAGGAGTGATGAATGGGTACGACATTATTGGAAAGTGTCAAATTGATGAATTATAATGATATATTAATGGAATGGTAGGTCACATAGTCGTCTGATTTTGCGCATGAACATGTGGAAATTCACCTTTGAGTGATAACTAAGTTCTGAACCCACGATTTCGATTTTCTTATTCATCAAAGACTCCATAGTCCAAACCAAAATGTTTACTAAAATCTTAATTAGCTTTTTCTTTTCTTTTTCTCTTTTTGAATGGCAAATCTTAAATTAGTTAGTAACCCAAAAAATTTAATACAATAATTGTAAGCCTCTCCATTTTTTGAAATCCACCGAAGAGTGCTTTGGCCTATCTAGCTATTTTTCATTGCTGACTAGCGGAGAAGGTCCCCTGGGCCACCAACATCCCAGATGTGCTAGGCCAACAACCTCTAGTCGTGGACCATTGATCTCGCTGCTCTAGGCCGCTGACCACGTGCTTTAAGCCACTGACTTCACTGTCTTAGGTTAGTATAAAAAAGCATGTAAATGCCATTTGTCAGTTTAGACACTTTTGAGACTTTCAATAATAATTTACTCCAAATGTTGAAAATAAATATATTCCAAAAAATAACAATTTACGCATTGGGTTTAAAGATCTAATCTAGTGGTTAGTACGATGTGCTGTAACATATTGTTTACGAATTTGAATCTACATCTAGACTTGTGTTGATATGGAAGGGTTATTCATATTGTGGTACATGGATTAAATTCATTTGTTGAATTGAAAAAACAATTGACGCGATTTTCAATCTCAACTACAAAGTTTGGTGGTTATTATTCATGAAATATTTGTTTTTTCAAAATAATTTAATTGAAAATGTAATTAATTTTTAGGGTGAGACATGTTATTACGGATCAGCTCTCGTGTTTACCATTCTTCAAATTGAAAATAAGAAAATTATTTTTTATTTTTCTACATATTTAATGTAGAAGTAGAACGTGAAGCTTCCTCATTCAATAAGTTTGGTATCTCAATCCACTTGCATTTTCATATTATATTGTAGTATTTTAACATTGTTTTCCCATGTGGACCACTCTTATTACTAAAATTTGTTTGCTTTCACATAAGAGTCAACGGTTAACTTTTAGTTTGGTTTGATGAGTCAACGACATGTATGAATTAAAACTTGTGCTCTTGTTTGGGAGGCAAGAAAAAGTGGAAGAAAAGAAAATATTGAAGGTCAATATATGTTTTGGTAAGTAAAAAAATTTCTTGTTTGAGATGAATGAAAAATATTAAAAGGAAGCAAAGTATTGATTATTTTCCCCATTATATTTTCCTTCCCGATTGAGAGGATGGAAAATAAAAGAGAGAGAAAATCAATAAAAGTACAAATTTTTCTTTCAAACATAATAACACCCCACATTAAAGAGCCCACTTAAGGGTCATTTTACCAAGGCTCCACCCAAGGTCAGCTCCACCCCACATGGTCAGCTCCACCCAAGGTCAGTTCCACCCCAGGAAGTCAGTTCCACCCAAGGAGTTCAGCCCACAGCAACATAATAATTATTATGACAAGACACCACCCTGACACAATCATAATTAAATAAGTGAAGTACATGCAACCTCAAGGGCCTCCTCCATAAATATTCCTGTAACTCTCCATTTTAGCTAAGCTTTCTCTTCTCTCTTCTCTCCATATATTATTATATAGTCATCATTACTGACTTTATCATTGGAGTACCATTTTTACAGGCTTGTTATCTCGCCGGTGTTCCTGGATTTGGACCTCGAAGATATCAATGGTGCGGTGAACGTGGAACACACCTTCAACAATTCAGTCATCTTCCTCTTAATTTTTACAGCTCCAAACATCTACTGTTTAATGAGCTGAATTGCAGAAGAGAGGATTAAAAAAAAAAATGGAGAAGAAGAGGAGAAAATTAGAACAGAGGGAAGAAGCAAAGCTTGAAATTCAAATTGAATTTCGAAAAAAAAAAATCGTTAATTTTGAGTGGAAACCTGAGGAAGATCCGGCCTCCCTCTACTGCTGTCCGGCGTCGAAAGGAGCAACCAAGGCCACCGCTCGCCTTTACAGAGTCTAAGAAGCAGATTAGGCTCAAGATCCACCGCAATCGGTGGCCAGAGACGTGAGGTCCGGTTGGGTAGCCCGTTATTCCATCGGGTTTAGCTAGGATCCAAGTAAAATGACAAATATTTCCGATGATCGGACGACAATTTAGAGACTGCCATCGGCACCAGACCGGAGAAAGGAAGAAAATGATATATAGCTCGTCAATTTTTGTCGCCGGAATGGAGGTGGACCGCTGGAGCTCCATCGGGTCCGAGTAGATCCAGGTTGCAGGCTAAGCTGGTGAAGGAGATGGCTTGGGCGGCACCGTTTTGCCCAAAACGCACGAGAACTTCGCGTTTTGCAGAAGGAAAATTGCGCGGCTGACCTCAGCATTTTAGGAAAATCACGATTTGACCCACTGAAGTTTGTGCCGCATTTCAGACCGACCTCCAACTTTGAAGAAATTTCAGACCGACCACAAAAGCCTTCATCCATCCGCAAAGACGCCTCTAGAAATTACATACCGACCCCAAAACTTTCAAACATTATGAACCAACCCCGAAAGATTAATGCCGAGTGCTAGCCGACCCAGCAACTTTCAAAAAATTATATTTTGACCCCGGGAGTTGAATGTCGACCTCAGACAGACCCTGGAGCTATAAGAAAACAATGGTTTGACCCTAGAACTTCCTGTCCGTGAGCAAGAGGACCCCAAAATATTTATAGATAAGTCTCTGAACCCATTTTATTAATTGAATCAGGTCCTCCAGATTATATTTCATCATATATTGAATTTATTTTGAGAAAATAAAATAAATAATTAGTGGTATTATTTAATCATAAAAACCCCTTAATTTTAATAAATATGCTATTAACATGTTGCATAAATATTTATTAGTGGTTAAATGATTATTTAGCCATTAAATTTTGATAATTTGATAAGTTTGTTGCAAGATGCTAAGGCATGTTGCAGGAATTACCTTTATAAAGGCGTCATCACCGGATGGAAGAAAATCTCGAAGTGGTTGAGCATGATCTATGGATCATCCTTCCACATCAAGCTCTAAGAAGTGGTTGAGCATGATCTATGGATCATCCTTCCACATCAAGCTCCAAGAAGTGGTTGGGCACAATCCCTCCACAGAGGAAAATCTCCAAGTGGTTGAGCATGATCTATGGATCATCCTTCCACATCAAGCTCTAAGAAGTGGTTGAGCATGATCTATGGATCATC
>CATIWJ010016338.1:0-47277 GCA_949640765.1 Croton laevigatus
CCTAGTAGAGCTAAACAAGTAAGATTTTGATTAAGCAATTTATTTTATTAAAGTGATTTATGATATTTAAATATTGCTTAATATTGTTTAAAATTATGCATGTGCATTTAAATTATTTATGCTTTATATTAGTTAAAGTATCCACTGAGCGTAATAGCTTAGCAAGTTTGGTTAATCCTGAACTTGTAGGTCTCCGAAAGATGTGAAAGAAATAGGAACTGATAAATAGCAAATGGGCCCAAAGAACTTAGACTGGCATATACTGTGAAGATGAAGTCAGCACATGCAAAACTAGAGTATATAGAAAAAAAAAAAGTACCCTTATTATTGTAATTTAAGTAGATATGATAGATAATATGTAATGTGGCACTTCTTAGTTCGGCTGTAAATGGTCGGGTTAAGGGGTGTTACACTACCGTTCCCGCTTTAGCGATCGATACAAGAAATGGGGTTGATGATCTTCGAATCTTGCATCATAAAACCTACTAGATCTTAGAGAGAGAGAAAAAAAAAAGAAACCTGCTTCATCGCCTTCATTTGCGCGGCGGCTGAGGTTGTCGGTTTTGCAAATCGACGGGAGGTGCGGCGGTGTTGTGGTGGCAGTCTTCGTCGGAGGCAGAGGGAAGGTGGTAGAGAGAGAGGTGCGGCTGGAACTTGGAAGAGATTAAGAGAGGTACGATGAGGAAGACAAGAAATGAAGAAGAAGAGAGAGGCAAAGAGGAAATGAAGAAGCAAAGAAATGAGTGGCGGCTGCAAATGAATATGAATTAGGTTTAGTTTTATATAATATAATATAATTCGATTCAGTTTGGTTCAATTTTCAAAATGCCAAAACCGACAACCGAATCGAATTTTTCGGTTTCTCTTATTACTATACCGATAACCAAACCAGAAAATCGGCTATTTTTGTACACCCCTATTAGTGCCCAATCTACACCCGCTGTCGTAGACCCAGTCGCCGCCGTCGGAAGGGAAAACGATGGTTGCGCAACACTTGTACCACCGATGGCCTTCCGATCAGACGATGATGAGGTTTGGACACCAGAAAATCACGATCAAAGCATCAGATCTCCATAGCCACTGTCCATCTAAAGATGATTTTCGAAACTAAACGTTCAGAGGAAAGATTTTGGTTGGATTTTCGAAACCAACCTTTAACGGCCTAACAAGTGTGGTTTCGTTTCAATCTGGCTTTCATCCCATCTGCACAATCGTTCGTTTCAGAGGTTGTGTTTGGTTGGATTTTCGAAACATATTGTTCGTTTTTGTTCTTCACGATTTTCCAGCGTCTAGACCTCATTATCGTCGGATCGGAAGGCCACCGGTAGTACAAGCATTGCACAACCATCGTTTTCCCTTTCGACAGTGGTGACTGGGTCTACGGCAGCGGGTGTAGATCGAGCACTAAGGTTGGCTAAGGTTGAAGACGAGAAAATATCTCATTTGATCATCTATCTTGATTTTCAAAACCAACCTCTAACAGCCTAACAAGTGTGGTTTCGTTTCAATCTGGCTTTCATCCCATCAGCACAATCGTTCGTTTCAGAGGTTGTGTTTGGTTGGATTTTTGAAACCTATTGTTCGTTTCTGTTCTTCGTGATTTTTCAGCGTCCAAACCTCATTATCGTCGGATTGGAAGGCCACCGGTAGTACAAGCATTGCACAACCATCGTTTTCCCTTCCGACGGCGGCGACTGGGTCTATGGCAGCGGGTGTAGATCGAGCACTAAGGTTGGCTGAGGTTGAAGACGAGAAAATATCTCATTTGATCCTCTATCTTGAGTTTTTTTTTAAAATAGCCCGTAAAATTACAATTTGTTACTTCTACCAGTTATTTTAACAGAAAAAATAGACAAAATAGTATTTTTGTTAACAGAATTAAAACGCATGGATATTTGTGTCAAAAAAAAAATAACAGAAAGATTTTTATTGAATGAGCTAAAATATAGAGAGTTTTTTTATAAATATCCCTTATATAAATCTCGAATCTCGGTCCTAAAAAAAAAAGCGTCTTACCATTAAACTATTGTCTCGAACTTTATTCAATTCACTTTACAATTTATATAACATAAGGAGTAAATATTGGGGAAAAAAAAATAATGAGTAAAAGATGAAATAATTTTCGTACTGATTTGTCCACCCAATGAAAAGTACATTCACATGCATTAAATATAAACAGGATAAATGTTTGTAAAGATTGAACATGATGGTATGGTGTTCCTTTATTACTATCTGTGCTATTTTCAATTTATAAATGAAATTTTATGTCAAAAAAAAAAAAAAAAGTTATAAATGAAACAAAAGAAAACAAGCAGGCGGTAAGGTACAGGCTGTTGTTTCAGTCCCCACAGGTTGCCATTGTTATGTTTTTGGCCCCTCATTTGCATTTTGGCCTTTTGGTTCAATATCAAATCCAAAAACCAATTTCCACCACTTATTTTTTAAATCTTTTGCCATTGTTATGGTATCAATTGTGTATAAATTTTATTTTACTTTTCTATAAGTAAATTAAATTTTTAGTTAAATTATTATATTTCTAATCCCTGATCTTAAACAAAGCTCACCATTCCTTCTAACCATTTGAATTATCAATCATTTGCTCAATTGTGTATAAATTAATAGCTCCAGTTGCAAAATCCACCGGTTTAGCTTTTTCACATAGGTCCAACTTTACACTGTTTTTATTAGTCTTTCCTAATCCAATAATAATTAAAATTGTGTTTCTACAAAATTAATTTGAGTATCATTTAGTTCTTTAATAACTGTTAGATGTTTGCAATAATTGATTACGAAACGTAAAAAATTTAAGTACTTAGTCTTTATTAAAATACTACTTAAACAGTTAAAAACTTTTTGTTATCGAACGCTACAACGCTGTTTTAAAAGTAGTTGTCGAACACATTCTTAACACAATATAAACAATAATATAAGTTAGTGTTTGATCCATGTGGAATAGAGGGTTGGACATAGTAGTAACTGTTTTGGTACAAGAGCAATAGGATTTGGGAGATTTGAATCGTAAATTTGTTTGTCAAATTATAATTACACTTTTCACTAGCAATAATTTTTTTTTTAATGGCACTAACAATGTTTTAATGTGTCACGATAAAGCATTAATATTAATAGTAATGCTTAGAGATTGAACCGCAATAACATTTAATTGAATATTATTAGTTTATCAAACAACGATTGATGTCTACTATATACTGAACTTTATAATTATTTTTAGTTTTTTAGAACTACAATAAGGCCATCATGTCTTGGTTGAAATGCCACCATGAAATAAGAAGTTGTTGCATCGATCCAGTGATTTTTCGCTTATGTGAAGGGTCACTGTTTATTTCATCAATAAGGGCCATTAATACCCACTCCACATTTGCTCAGTCACATGACAGCGTCAAAAAAAAAAAAAAAAGAGAGAACACAAGAAATTCGTACTTTTCAAATACTATAAAATAAATAAATAAAACTTTAATGCAATGTAGTCAAAATTAGACTAATGACCCCATAATTAACATCTGGTTTTGATAACTTCTGTACAGTAATAACGAAAGTTTGAAAAAAAAAGGTTAGGAGAAAAAGGCACATTGCTTAATTACTTTGAATTCGTAAAACTAATTACTCAGTCTTCCGTTGTAGTATGTCCTAGAAATCCTATTAGCCCAAGAACATAGAAAAAATATAGACACTTTTTGAGGCAGAGCCTTTAAGATCCCACCTACTCGTAATAATTTTCCAGATATGATGTTTTTAATTGTGTACAAGTCTTCTTTGTAGGCTTTCGCTCGGGGAAAAAAAAAAAAACATAATTTCACCAATATGACTCGGAACTTTGAATAAAGTTATAATATTATCCTGAGCAATATTGATAAATTTCAAAAAATATTTTGTAATAATACAAATTAGTCCTATTTTCCTCTCTTTACACAGGTGAGAATGGACATGACTGCTCAATCGCTGCCAAAAGCAAAATATTAGTTTGTACAACTCATCGAAATCAAATTGCGTCAAGAAAATATTTGCAGAGATGTACTAATTTATCTTTCAATTCTCAAAAATATCCCCTAAATCAGAAGGCATAAATCTTACATTTGAATGTGAATGGTATAAGAGTATCCTCTCGAAGAAATAGTGACCTCCAATAATCCTCATTTGTAAAATTTTGTCAATTACGCCACATTGCTGTTAAAATTGAAGGCATGTGCCATGGTCAATTATTGATATTCAAGTTTGAATTCTTCAATTGTCACACTTTCAACTTTCTTATTTCTCTTTGGGTTTTAGGGTTTAGATGTTATTTTAATTATTCATTAATTCCAAATATAGACTTAATGATCTATTTTATTATTTCTTCTTCAATTCTCGCAATTCTCTATCAATCTGAAGGCATAAACGCTTATACTTTAAATATGTGGGTTTGTTGAAGCTTTGGCTTTCAGCCGGTAATCGTACTCATATCTCACCAGTCTATTCATAGAGAGGGTTTTTTTTTTTTTGTACTATGTTCTGTAATTCTGGCAGCACATTTTTTGGAGGCGAAAACTGCAGAAGGGAGGAGAGAGTTACAAAATAGTCTCTAAAATTTACAAACTAACTCAATTAGATTTAAAACTTAAATTATTGTCATTTAAAGTACTTAAGCTTTCAAAATTTATCAAATTTTACAAAAAATTTTGGTCAAGGTGACATCAAAACTTTCTCACAAAATTAAGGGTGATATTAGAACAAAATTCGTTTGAGGGAGAAAAAGCAACTTCAAATAAAGTTTAGGGTGAAATTATGCATTTAGTTGCTTTTGTTGAACTAGGGAGGAAAAGTAGATTTTTCAAAAATTAGAATAGTTAAGAGTGATTGTCATTGTATACAAAATTTTCTGAAAGTTTGGATTTTTTTATTTCATTCCGAGTTCCCTTACTACTCCTATTAATATTATTAAAATTATTTTATATTTAAAAAATTAAAATATGAATCAAATATCCTAATAATATAATTTCTGAAAACTAATTTCATATAGAAATGTACTACCAGGAAAAATTGCATAAAAACCAACCCCACATAGCCTTAGATATAAATAAATATTCTTTTAACATATATATTGTTTAAAAAAAAAATTTCTTTTTTTTTCTTTTTTGACAAAAACACTTTACATCAACTTTGGATCTAAAGAAAGAGAGAAAAATGAATCGAACATAAATACTAAAACTTAATAAAAAGATCACCTACCACTATCATTACTATTGGCCTACCACCATAAAAAAATAAATCTAATACGGAATGTTAAATTCAAAGCTTGTGATAATAATCTAACTGCTTAAAATTTCAGAAAATCTTAAACCTAATTGAAATATTTGTACAATTGTACTTAGCAATTATTTTGGCCTAGGCTAGTTGAAATTTGAATGCTAATGTCACGACCCAATCCGGAGGTCGGCGTGCAGTTAGACTGAAATTTGATGATCCACCTAACTACCTTCGTCAACTACTTAGGCCAAATTCACTGACCTAAAATGGTTAATCCAAATTTACTAAATAGTTAAGTGATCTAACTTATATATCATATCAAATTTCAATAAATATCTGATGTATAATTTACAGCTATTTGTTTTTATAAACTAAATTTATATTAGCTCAATGGTAGTTATTTTTTAGCATTTTGTTAAAAATAAAGACCTTGGTAGGTACACCAGTAGAGCATGTTAACCATCGTAGCTAGGCCCAATCCTCGGCTGAATGTTAGTTATCATTCCACTATATTCATTTGCATTAATTGGAAATTGACTGACTGCTACCACTAATGGCTGTCTATTCTAGCTAGTGAAAAAAAAAAAAAATTTACTCCAATTACCAGTTTTGACAAAATACCTGAGAACGATTCAATTTCCTCCCTATTGCTGGTGATTAAGCAATTGTACTAATTAATTAAACTAGTGCATTTGAAAGTGCGTTGCAGTCGTTTAGGCACTCATTATTTGATTTTATAATATTTAAAATTTTTATTTAATTATATTTATTAATTATATATAAATTTAATTATTGAGAAATGCAGAACAAAATTTATTAATTTAAATAATAATATTAATCAAACATTACAAATAAAATCATAAATTTCCTTTGAAATTATTAATTATACTTTAATTTCATTATTATTATTATTATTATATTACTACTTATTTGTATTGTGTTATTTACAATTAGTAATAACAATAAATAAAAATTTACAATGAAATTCTATAAATTAATAAAAAAAAATTAATAAACTTTAAATAACAGTCAATATGTTCAATATCAGTTAATATATGTTAATATAACCATTCTGTTAATAACAATCAATATATGTTAATATGATTATTTTGTTCAAATTTTTTTTTAATTTTTTAATAAAGGGATAGTTTTTTTTTTTTTTTAATTTGTGGGTTTTTTAGGCCTAAAGTATTATTTGAAAGTCAAAGTGTTATTTTTTCAAAAGAAAGTAGTGTTTTATACTATTTCACTAATTTTTTCTATAAATAATTATATAAAATAGCTTTACCTTGAATTATATAGATTTTATAGGAGTATTTTAGACTATCCATTCTTATAATAGATAGATAATTAATTAATTAATAGTCAATATATAATATAAGTCTAAGTAGCAGCGTACAATGCAGACCTAAAAAAGAAAAGATTGCTGACGATACTTTAGAAAAAATTATGTTTTCTATTCTAACTTTGACCCTTTGATTCTTTGACCGTCCATACAAAAATTTCCTTAACTTATTTAATTTAATCATATAAACAAAATAATATTATTAATTACCGACAAATCAAAAATCATTTCTATAACTAAAATTATCTATCTCTATATCTATCTATCTATCTATTTATCTATATGAAATGCCTCACTAAATATTTTATTTAAAATTAAATATGTCTTTATATAATCATATTAAATTAATTAATTTATGAAAAGTAATTCAATTCAATTCGAAAAAGGTAATGTAAATAGTATTATATTATGTGATTAATTTACTATTAATATCTTACATTGAAAATATTAACATTACAATATTTTAAAAAAATTGCAAATAATAAAACGATCACATTTAATATAATTAAATGTGATTTTTATTGAGGGTAAAGTTATTTTTTCATAATTATTTATATTTATTAATTAATTAAATTTAAATTATAAATTAATAAAAATATTATTTTAATTTTTAATTAATTAAATTTAAATCTTATTGTAATAAGATATGCTTTATAATTATTTATAATTTTTTAATTAAATTCAAATCACATTCTAATAATAATAATAATAAATACTATTTTTGTGTTAAAAAAAATACTATTTCAATCAAAACAAATTTTAAATCTGAAAAAAAAAAACACTATTTACATAATGGATATAGTATAATTTAATTTGATTTAAAGATGGGAGAGATTAATTGTTCCCTAAACTAAATTAAAATTAACTTATTATATTGTAATTTAGCTAAAGATATAACAAAAAAAAAAAAAAAATATTTCAATCACATACTATATTAAAATTCAAATTATTTATTTATAATTGAACCATAGATGAACGCAATTATAAAAAGTAATAATACTATATTTAAGTATAATAACAACGAGCCATAAAAAAAAAAGTACGATAAAAACAAACATTTAAAATAAATGTAAATATTTTTATGAAACTATTAAATTAATTAACTTATACAGTATATTATTTAATTATTTATGTAATTAATTAGTATTTATTCATAAATTATAAAATATGTTATTTTAATAATTAACAATCACTAAATTTTGAATTAATATTATAATTAAAATTATTATAAAATAAAATATTTGTATAATTAATAAATTCAATTACATAAAAATATAAAATTAACTAATGAGTTTCTAAAAAATAAATCTATAAATAATAAAATTATTTTAATAAGTTTTATTTTTTGAAAAGATCTAAAATTTAATTAAATTCATATAATTAATAATATTTAAAAAAATTTTAATTGATTATACTCATATAATAATTTATTATTTTTATATAAATATTATTATTAATATATAATTAATCAAATTAATTATAATATTAATAACGAGAAGATAAAACAAGTTCATTTATGAATGGAACACTAAAAAAGCTAGTTAAATATTAAAAATTATCAAAATAAAAAAATTATAATTTACTAGTTAAAATATTTGTAGACGTTACTTTCTACAAACCATTTTTTTTATCAATTGGACCTTTTTTTTTTCAAATATGGGAAAACTGATGTTTTATCTTGTCAGAATCTAATAGAAAATTGAACTTGCCTATTTAAAATGATTAAAATTAAACAGTCAAAGTTTTGGGATAAATAAAAAGTTGACACAGTTTTAAGTCTTAAAATAATATTTAGCCTAATTATGCTTTTAATCTTAAAATTATTATATTTTAACTTTTAACTCTTAAAAGGATATATTCATTTTATTTATAAATTATTTATAATAAAAGGGATATTTTGAAAATTATTTTCAAAAATATGATTTTTTTTAAATGAGTTAAAATTTAGTGGGTATTTATGACAAAATTTTAATGTTACAGCCAAAGTAAAGCCTTTCGTTTTCAACATCTCATGGATGGGCCAAGCTATAAAAATTTAGATCTCTTTTGATTTTGTGTATTTAAAAGGTGTTAAAATCCAAAATGGACACCAAATTTTTTTTTTTTAAAGAATATATATATTTTTTTAACAACTTTATGAGGCCATATAAAAAAAAAAGAAATAAATTCGTCGAGTTTGCTGACAGAGTGCACTGAGACAGAATGAAAGAAACCTATGCACCAACCGATCGTCTTCTCCTGTGAAACTAAAGAGCACCGCTGCAGCCATTATAAAACAGACACATTGTGAAAACCAACTGGAAAATATCATACCAGAAACTTTCTTCATTTTTTAAGCTTTAGATATATTTACAAGCCGTTTTGTTGAATATTCATAAAGTTTTTCATAAGTGCTTCTTTCATTTTTTCAGTGTATTTCACTTCAGATTGGTCAGCTCCATTTGGACGAAGAACTTAGCACGAGCTGTAGATCAGAAGGTGGAGTTTCCAATGAGTTGCTAGCAGAATAACAAAAGCAACTGGTCGAAAATTGTGAAACAAAATAAGAAACTTGATTTTCCGGCAGAAACCAGTCGGAAACCGATAACTAGAAAAAGAAATTTAATTTTCTAGTGGGTATCCAATGAGGTGGTCACCAAAAGACTTGCCGGAAAAAGAGGCTTACGAGAAAATGCTGCTGAAAACATCGCTGGAGAAAGCTGGTATACTATAAACTAGTTGGATAAATTTTTTTTATGCAGCTCTTGTAAACTTGTAGCCAAAATAAGCTATTTTTACTACTATTATTTTTAAATTTTATGGAGTAAAAAGCTCTAAATGGAGAATTTTTCCATTATTTTCATGTTTTCAAACTTTTTAGATATTGTTTTAATTTTGGTGTTGGATAACCCTAAAAATTTGCATAAACTTAATTTTACCTAGGAAGAGAAAAAATAGCTTTAGGAAAGACAAAACCTATCAACTGGAGCCCACATTTACTGTACATAGAAAATGATGAGCCTTAAACTTGTTTATCTTACCAAATCACCTACTCACGATTAATCTCAGCCGTTGAGTTTCAAATCCGTCCAAAACATCGCTCTCCTCCCAATGCTTCCCTCCACCATCACATGCCACCACAGGCAACCGTCCAACTCCACAAGATTAGAATATTTGCATTTTGCCAAAAAAAAAAAGGAAAAAAGCGAAAATAACCTTCATACAAACGCAAACCGAACCCAAGATTGTTTAGAAATAATATTGAAGCATTCGCGCAGAATTATCCAGGAAACATCCTACAAAATATTATGCTCTCATAAAATTTTTTTAAAAATTTACTAATCAACAAATTCACAAGAGTGCACATGAATTTATAATTTCTAAATAAAATTATAATGGTACAAACAGTCTGGTTGGACCGGAATCGGGTAGAGCCGGCGGTCCGAATATTTGATGAGCAAAGAATTCACGCTTCACGATGTCTGAAAACAAAATAAAATTCCTTTCCCTCGAACATAAAATTTCTTTTTAGTTAAATATTTAATAAAATACTCATATTTTGAAATAAAAAAAAAATACACAGTTATATATTTTCAGCATCTAAATTCTTTTTTCTTCTTTCTTTTTCTCTACGATGACAAATTAACAGACTCCTGAAATCTCGATCTGCCTGCTCAGAAATCGTCCGTCGAGTTCACACTAATTACCAGCGCAAGCTCAGTTTAGTTTTAATAATACGAAAAGGAAAAATCTTAGCATTCGCGGCATTTCAATCGCTGTCATCAGTAAAAGAAGTCCGTTATCGTTTCTCGCGTCCGATCTTGGTGTCCTTGCATACGTAGTTGCCGGAATCAGTCTAATCCCGCCTGAAACAGCCTAACTTATGTGTGGACGTGAAATTAGGAGGTTAGGGTTTGTAAATTTTGCTGGATGCGTGTTAGGTGCAGGTGGATAAATGCATGTTGCTGGGGATCTAGGGTTTTCGAGCCTGGTCCTTTTGCTGTCGGTGGTCTTTCCGCTCATCGGCTTTGTAATTCGTCGGAAATGGCGACTTTCCGTGGCCAGGCAAGAGGAGCTCAAGCGGTTGTTGATTTTGGCTTCCGAGGAGGCAGCTAGAGCGGAGCTTGAGGCTTCCGTTTCCTACGTTTCTGCCTATCCTTTGAAGAGTAGTTATCAGTGTGCTGTTTGTTATTCTCCAACCACCACACGTTGTGCCCGGTGTAAAGCTGTTAGATATTGGTATGTTAATTTTATGATTGTTGAGTTCAATTTAGTAGTATAGGTTTTGATATTTAAGCTATATCCCTACCCATGTGAGGTTGCATTTTTTGGACACTCGATTATGGTTGGAAGATGGTATCCTTTCTGGAATTTGCCTCTAATGTGTGTTTTGATTGTTAATAAACATAACCTGCTACGGTAACATTAGAATATTCTGCTAGTCTTTGTTTGTTTCTTTGAAATAATGTGGGAAATTGGAGAAGAATGAAATTTGGAACTTGAGAACAAATTCTGCGACCTTAGTTTTCTTTCAGCAAAATTGTAACTTGTGAAATCACGGATATGTTCCTCATTTTGGCTTAAGTTGTTACATGGATAGAAGGTTTACTGATAGATCTGAAGTGTGCAAATTGTATTACTTAGCAGGCTAGTATGATTGTGCTGGCAGTAACGCTCCTCACTGGCAGTCCAACTTGTGTCTTAAGATGGTAAAAACATGTTTGTTAATAAAATTATGGGGGAAATATATATCATTTATGTACCCATATTATTTGAATGTTGTGTGATACATGTCATCGTTCTCTGAGTTTTAGAATATATGTATTCTTGTCCATTCTCACCTACGATTTGGTAATATGCTCCTCCCCTCCATTATGTGACAGTAGCTTTTGCCGTCTTCTTTTTCCACTGCCTCAGTTGTATGATCATGCAATATTTGAATTTTGTTTCCAGTTCTGGCAAGTGTCAAATTATACATTGGCGGCAAGGTCACAAGGAAGAATGCTGTCCTCCTAGCACCCATCATATTAATGATGACAGAGACAGTTGTTCTCTGAAGCTACCAAAACAAGGCCAGCGTATTATTTATAATGACTTCCATGGAAATGAGCCGATTGAAACATCATCTGATGGATCCACATTGTCTAATTCTGGTGGCACTAACACAGTTCCACGTACAAATGATGATAATATGAAAATTGATTTTGTTGTAGATTCAAGGCGTACTTCTTTTTCTGAATCATCAAGCGCCTCCTTTTCTGGCTTCTCTTCTTCCCCTCATGGTGGTGAATCGTCTGATGATGTTTCTGTTGGTGAGAGTATTAGTTCAAATGAAGCTGAAGGATCCGATGGAAAATTCTATCTGAATCGTGCCCCTAATGTGCTTGAGCCTGGTTTGAACAAGTTGGAGGAGACAAAGTCTGTGTCTCCAAAGTTTGCAAGTTTGGCTAATTCTGTAGATAGTCTTGATAAATTTAGCGAATCAACTCAGGGCATATTTCAAAGCAATGATGGACAGGAAGAGTATGCATCAGCTGGAAGTTCAACTCAGAGTAGCAGTGCCATTAAAAAGAGTTCAGTTACTCCGATTGGTAAAGTCTCTTCTGGTTTTTGGGATAGAACTCTTGAGCCTGCTGTGTCCAACAATAATGTTGGGCAGGAACAGGATGATCCAAATATCTCCAGTTCCAGGGATGCTGGTGACAAAAAGTTATCTGATTCTGAGCCATTCCTACATTTTAAGTTTGATTTGTCTAGTAATAGTGTTCCTTCATTAAATGTTCACAGCTCCACGAGTCTTGAGAAGTCTAGGCATTTAGATGATGAATCAAGTCACAATTCCATTGTGTCAAAACAGAGTGAACTAAAATCTGTCCCATCATACTCTTCACATACTCACTTATCTTTGAATAATGGAGATGCACCACGTATGATTGATTCAAACACTGTTGATCATAAATCTCTGACGAGAGTGAATAAATCAAATGCTATTAGCAGTAACGGTGTCAGTGCTTTATATCTTTCTAAATCTAAAGATTTATCTGGTGCTTCTCAAACCCTTTTGGTTTCTGGTGCCAACCGGCATTCATTTTCTGGTGTGAAGTCTGGAAAAGGTGATAATGTTGAAGCTGATGCTATGGTTACTTCTCCAAGTTCAATTAATGGGCTGAAATCATCTATGCGGAAAGTTGTTGACCAACTCAGAGGGCCTAAATTTGCAAAATACAATGATAAGGTTTGTGTTTTAAAATTTAGTTTCCGTGTAGTGTTCTTATTCTGGATGGTTGAATAATTGGTTACTGTTTATGTTATTTTAGGGTCTTTTCCCGTACCATCTATTTGTAAAGCTATATACATCGAACAAGGTGGAATTGAGACCTTGTGGCCTTATCAATTGTGGAAACAGGTATATCAAACCCATTCTGAATACATGAACAGTGTCAAAGTAAATAAATAATATAATAGTTATCGTAATTGAGATAATTTTATGTTTCTGACAATTTTAAGCTGCATGGATCATTCTATATATAAGACTATTATGATAATCATCATCCTCAAAAATATATATTCTCATACCATCCTTTCTTCTATGTATTACATGATTACTACTGTTTTTTGTTCTATGCAACATCTAGAAATAGGGATTGCATAGGCATGCTCTCTCTCTCTCTCTCTATATGTGTGTGTGTGTGTGTGTGTGTGTGTTCATATCTTATTGGCTTGAGAATATTAAGTTATGAATGAAGAGCTCTTCAAGTTTCGCAGGAAACTGGTTCCACTTCTATAGAGGAAAGAACCTTGGCCTTTTCTTCTCATTTGAAGCATTTATTTGAGCTTTTTTTAACATGATATGCCGTCATATTTTTGCAGCTGTTATGCAAATGCTGTTCTTCAGTGCCTGGCATTTACTCCTCCTTTGACGGCTTATTTTGTTCAAGGGCTCCATTCTAAAGAATGTAGGTTTCTTATCTTGATCATATGCATTATGACATTAATCCTTACCATTGGATGTTTAATCAACATGTTTCGTAGCAGTTGTATAGCATCAAATAATGTCATGATTCTCTTTCATATCAGGTGTGAATAAAGAGTGGTGCTTCATTTGTGAGTTTGAAAGTTTAATTTTGAAGGCAAAGGAAGGGAGATCACCACTTTCTCCTATTGGTATACTTTCCCAGCTACAAAACATTGGGAGTCACCTGGGGAGTGGAAGGGAAGAAGATGCACATGAATTCCTAAGGTGAGATGGTTTGAAGCAAGTGAACTAAGCAAGTGAACTTCTGATGTGTTTTCTATGTTTTTATAATTTTGTTTTCCAGAGAATTTAATACAGTAATTGTGAAATATTCTGCAGGTATGCGATTGATACAATGCAATCTGTTTGCCTAAAAGAAGCTGGAGTGCATGCATTAAGTTCCTTTGAGGAGGAAACCACTCTCGTTGGTCTTACTTTTGGAGGTTATCTTCGTTCAAAGGTGAAACGTTATGGAGACTATGTGATTCAGAGATTTATAATCTTTTTGTTTCTTTATCTCTCTTTCCTCCTATTAGTTACTTGCATCTAATTGATCCAATCATTAGAATAACTTTATGATGCAATTTATGCCATGCACATGATGGAAAAACAGATAAAATGTATGAAGTGCCATTACAAATCAGAGCAGCATGAAAGAATGATGGATCTTACTGTTGAAATAGAAGGGGATATAGTGAAGATTGAAGATGCTCTTAAACGATTCACCAGTACAGAAATTCTTGATGGAGACAACAAATACCAGTGTAGCAGGTGGGTCAGTTATCTTTTCAAATTAAGTTTGTATTTCTGTTATTTAATTTATGTTTCTTGGACAATCCGAATTGATTTACTGATCTTAACATATCAATTTAAAGGCTTAAGACTCTTGGCTGTTGGTGTTTCTTTTATATGGATATTTTCTCCTGAGAATCGGATGTTTGATTTTAGCATTGTAACACAGTTTCGGGCTGCGTGAGTTGGGCAAGTTAGAGCTTGTCCTTTTGTTAATAATTCTTCATTTTATTTTAAATGCGGTTGAGCATCCTTTTTGCTAGAAATTAAAATTGTAATGAATTGTTAGAAACTCTATTTAAACTAGATATTGGAACTGAATATGATGCTGTCTGAGGTGCTTGATATGTAGTTCTAATATGTGTTATGCTTAAAACCTTTTATGTTGTCTTGCTCTGTAGATTTTAGTAAATTTGTTCGATTAAGCTGATGCCATGATCAGAAAATCATGATGATTAGATATACCTATGCTTTCTTTAAGGGGGTAATTCCATTCTATGATGTATGTTTTCCATGCGGAACTTTTTCAGATTGTCATTTTATTCAATACAGCCGACCCTAACTTTTTTGGGACTAACACTTATTGTTGTTTTTATCATTTTATTCAATGTCTGTTACACTCTTTGTAACAGAAGTTGGTCAAAAAATGATGCATTAAGCTAATGCTATTTAATTTAATGTCTGTTAGAATAAGTGTAATCGTATTTAGGTTAAAAATGATGCTTGTCCAAACCATTAATGCTCGTAACTTTAACAGGATTTGTAATTTTAGGGGTTATTGCCTTCGAATATATTTAACTTCTGGATTAATGTCATTCTATTCAGATGCAAATCTTTTGAGAAGGCCAAGAAAAAGTTGACCATAGCGGAGGCACCTAATGTCCTTACAATTGTGTTGAAACGCTTTCAGGTAACAACTAAAGAATCCTCTCTCTCTCTCTCTTTTCTTGACAAATTTTCTGATTTCCGTGTGTCAAACCTTACAGTCTGGTAAATTTGGAAAGCTTAACAAGTCCATTCGCTTCCCAGAGATCCTGGATTTAGCACCTTATATGAGTGGCACAAGTGATAAATCACCCATATACAGGCTCTATGGTGTTGTGGTTCACTTGGATATCATGAATGCTTCTTTTTCTGGTCACTACGTGTGCTATGTTAAAAATGTCCAGAACAAGTGGTTCAAGATCGATGATAGCACGGTATGTTTATTGCGGATTATGTGCATCCTTGAATTTAGTTTTCTCTGGTAGTTATTTGCCTATGGCATATATATTCTTTCCACTTCATTTTTGCCTTAAATATCATGCTCTGTTGTTAAGGTTAATTGTATTTTGATCATTAGTGTCTAGCAAGAATTTTCCAGTCTTGTGCTTCAGCGTGTTGTTTTTGGTGTGGTTTGCATCTTATGGCTTTTAGTACGAGGGAATTAAAAAAAAAATTAATTTATCATGTATTATGAAGGCACCTTATGGTAATATGATGGGATTGATTTGATTTCCTTCCCTGTTTGATGACAAAGAGCTGTTGGGATGTATGATACTTCTCGGTTGGTGTTTTTGTTCTCTTTCTGGTTGATCAATGTTCTGTCAGAATTGTGGTTGGATTGAATAATGGTGATGGTAGAGTGGTGATGATTGGGTGAGGGAGTTGCTCAAACTATGACATGCAATGCATCTCCCTCCTCCTCCTCAAAAATTTGGTTTTGCTTCAGAATCTAATGAATGTAGTGGGAAGTTGGGGTAAATATCTGTTTGGCAAAGGTTCTTATTCAAATTGTGGGTCTTCATGTGCCATTGGTTTGTGATGGTGGGTGGGCATTAGGTTGGTTTCCAACGTAACAGTTGTGAGTTAGAGTTGTAAGCTTTTGTGATTCTTTCTGTGTGTGTTTAAGCCTGTACTGCTTCTTGTTCCAATTGGGAAACATTTGCTTAGGCCGGACAATTAACCAAGTTTCAAATAGGCCAATGTTTTTAGCCACCCCAAATTATATTGATTCTTTGTTGAGCCAAGTTGGCTGCTCTTAAAAGGTCAAACCTAGTTTTTTATATCTGTAGAGAATTGTCCATTCATTCAATGTATCCTTATATGGAAGGGTTTTTTAGGGTCTTAGGGTGAATCTTTGACCTCTTGCATGTACTGTCTGTCCACCAGGCTACTAAATGGCTGAACTTGATATGAACTTGTTTTCGTTTCATGTTCAAAGTAGAGGAGCATAGTTCTGTCATATAAAACAATGTGTATGGTTTTGGAAGTGTTTGGATGGCCTTGCATGTAACTTTGACAATGTCCTCTAAATTATTCAATTAAGATGCGTTTGCAAGCTGGCTCCTATATCCTTACTTTCATTATTTTACATTTTTTCAGCAGAGTTGAATGAGCTTCTCAGTGTCCCAACAATTTTGAATTTTTTTTTTTTGTTATTGTCATGTAGGTAACAGCCACAGATCTTGAAAGAGTCTTAACAAAGGGGGCATACATGCTTCTTTATGCAAGGTGACAGATCTTGGGAAAAAGCTCAATTTGTAGGATGAATATAAATTAAAACTTGTGATTTTTGACCATCTAGTTTCATTGCAGGTGCTCACCGAGGGCTCCAAGATTGATAAGGAACGGTATAGTGCCTCACGAACTGAAAACAAAAGGCAGTCCTTCAAAAATCAGTTCGAGGAATACTGCATTGAATTCAAAATCCTTATCCAGTCACTCGAATGTTGTCCCAAATTCAACCTCTGATAATTTGTCCAGTGTGGAATCATTTTATTTGAAGTTCAACCAGATTCAAAGAATTTTAGAAGAGGACTCATCAAGTGACAATTATTCTTTGACCAGCAGCAACTCAGATGAGGGTTCGTGCAGCACTGAGAGCACTAGAGATTCTATTAGTGCTGATGAGCTCTCTGATTACATTTTTGGTGGTTGGAACAACTCGTTGAGGAACACATCTGATTCTGACACGTCGTCATCATCATCTTCATCAGGGGTGAGCAGTTCCTGTTCTAGGTCGGTTCCTATTAGGAACCGGAGCCATAACCGAGGTACCTGTTCATTTGAAATTTAGATGGCAATTGGGACAGCTCAGATGTGGAAGTCAGGGGAGGTGATCTCTTTTTCCATTCTGACATAAGTAAACAATGTAGAAAGTTAGTGAATAGTAGTAGTAGTAGGGAGACTGACTCGGGTAACATAGGACGGGTAAACCCTGTAAAATCTGGTGTATCCTTTGGGAGATGGATGGGTAAGCGAAAGAACAGACTAAACATTTTTTGGTCAAGTAATATTAAGTTAGAGGCGTAAATAAGAGTTGGGAAAGAGGGAGTTGTCTGTATTTAATGTTACTGTTGGAGCTGGCTATGTTTAAAGAAATGAGCCATTGCCATTTTGTCAAATTATTTCCCTTGTGAAGATGGGGACCTTTTCTGAAACGAGTCCCTGTAGGGGTTTAACCCACAATATCTAAAATTGTAATAATTTCACTATATTTTTAACTTTATAAAAAAACAGTATAAATAATGATAACTTTTATAATAATTTCAGCATTTTATAAAGTTGAGAAGTAATTTGATATTTTTTAAAATTAAAGATTATTTTGATATTTTTGCAGAATATTAAAATTATCTCAAATTTTGTGTCTTAACAAAATAGAGTGTTCTTAAAAAAAAAAAAAAATGTGTTAATATGGAAGTGATATTTATTAAGTTGCACTATAAAAAGATACGTACTCAGGAATTGTATAGGAACGAACAGTATGATAAAGCCCTTTTGAGCTTAGGGATAATATAAAAAGTGGTTTTGTTTTTAAGTTTGAAAATAATTTTTTGGCCTATTTAAACTTTATATTTAAAAAAAAAATTATATTTTAACTTTTAAAAGGATCAAAATATTTAAGTTTGTTTATAAACTATTTATATTTTTATTTATAACTAAAGAGAGGTTATTTTAAAAATTAAAGATGCGTTAAAATTTATTTCAAAAGGCCCTTTTGCTTATTTGAAATACCCACAAAAGTAAATGGAACCAATTTAATGATATGAATATCTAGAGAAAGCAAGCATATTCTCGATCTCCTTCAACTTGGAGGATGAAATAAAAGATGACGAAAAATTGGGAGGACCAGAAAACCACGTGGGGTAGGAACACTGGTTCAACCACCACACACCAAACTTGACCACGCTTGCCCCTCTTGGTCCCACCCAAAATTCCGTCTAATTCCGAAATACCACAAGTCGGTCCAAACTCTAGAAAAATCATACAGGTTCAATTTATCGTTATCTATTTTAGAAAATTGAATAATAATCTGATTCCTTTATTTTGATCATCGATTTTCAATTTAGTTTGAAATATTACAAAAGCGAATCTAAACTAAGCTATCACTAGCTGGAATTTTAAGATCCAATTAGATCCAGCCGGTTTTCATAAGATCATCATTAATTAAATCAAATTGTACGGCTCAGAATTTTATATGGTGTATTTTTATATTCATCCAATTCAAGACTATTGATTGAAATCCGAACACATTTTAGTCTACTATAAAATAAATGAAAGAACAAAATACTACTTCCCTATTTATCATAAAAATCCAAATTGGTGTCTTTTTTTTTTATTAATAATTTGAACTCTAAGAGCTATTACTAAAAATATATTATCGATCAATAAGTCAAATTTATTTTTTAAAATTATTTTGGACTTATAATAAATTAAACTTTTTAATAAAATAACCTAATTTCTCTCCCAAAGTGGCAATTGGACCACTTCATAAATATCAACAGTTCGGTGGAGTATAATAATCCTTAAACTATAAAAATTAATAACAAAGAAACAAACCAAAATAATAATAATAATAAATAATGATCCATGTATTACAGCATTGTTCCAGTTTAGAAGTAGTTTAAAATTAGTTTACAATTATTTTATGAAATTTCTCATGATTTAAGGATAGTTACAAAGAATTTAGGAAAAATTAATTTTTTATTCCTGAGTTTTATGTTAATTTACAATTTTATTCCTGTATTTTTTTTTTTTTTTTGGTTAGATATGGCTCATATAAACATAAGGGACAGATGCTGGAGCGGAGTGCAGCGACAGCATCTGTCCAATGTGGAGGAATCCCGAAAGTGGGTTAGGGGTGCGGGTACAGGGGTGATTTTTTAACTGTACCCGACAGTGTTATTATATATACACGTTGTATGTATAACCGAATTTATGCATAATAAGAAAACCTAGCCGCTCTGCTCTCGAGGACGTAGGCACATTGCCGAACCTCATAAATCCTTGAGTTCTTTTCTTTTCTTTGTTTGTCTGTTTGAAATCTTGTGTTTCGTAGCCTTGTTTTCTCAACATTTTTAAATAGACATTATTGTTTCTAAGTTTATTTCTGTCCAACAATTTTGTCCTCTTGTGAGAATTGCCCTTTAAAACTGCTGTGAAATTACGAATTTAACTTTGTTTGCATTTTATTATCTAATTTTTATTTTTTAGGTAATATAGTATTATATAATTGCATTATTTTGATAAATTAAAAAAGGAAAATTAAAAAAAAAACAACGCAGCAGCAGATTGAAGAAGCCATCGTTGCAAACGAAACAGCACCGCTGCAGGCGACAAAGCAAAATCACCAGGCGGAGGACATGGCAACGGTCCACCGAATGATCTTCTCGACCTCATCCTCCTCATCCTTGGAATCAACGACAGGAGCGATGGCGGTAATTACATTTGGAGCAGATTATCATATTCATTACATTTGGAGTTGCAGGAGGAGCAGGTGGCTGTAATTTGGGCGGTGTATTTTAAGATTTAGGCAATGTGGCTTTCTTGGTTTGCGTCGATTAGGTTCCTCAATGTGCTGCGTTATTTGTTTTTATTTTTTTAATTTATCATAATAATATAATAGTATATACTTATAATATATTAACTGAAAAATAAAAAGTTAACTAAAACAATGTAATAATTATGTGTAATGAAGGTTAAATATGTAATTTTTGAGCAAATATAATGGTAAATTCCCTATTATTTAACAGAAGGATAAAATTGTTTGACGGAAATACATGGATGAAAAAAATTTTCTTTTTTAAAATAGGTATATATGCACATACACACAGCTCACGCAACCGAAAGATAGGGGACTTTCAAAAAGTATAAGGATAAAATTATAGATTAAGTTAAAACGCAGGTTCCAAGAGTTTATGGAACTCAATTGGTTATATTAGCATATTTACATCAGGTTTATAACATGTTTACAGTTCATTTACAATATAAAAAAAAAAACTAAATTCAGAACCTTTTACAAAATTTTCATAAAAAAGATTTCAACGGAACTTTGTTGTCCCCCCCCCCCCCCCCCCCCCCCTTTCTTTCTATATTGGATAAAAATTTAAGTTCATAAACTCTTTTTTTTTTTTTTGACTGAAGCTGAAATGTAGTAGAGCTGAGTATTACTTTCTTCTTTCTAGGGGTGTCAAACATATCGTGTCGTGTCGGGTTCTGGTTCGGGTTGAAAATCCCCCAGCCCTGATTTGATCTGTTTAGATAAACAGGTCAGAAAACTCAACCCTGATCTGATATGTTTAATAAACAGGTTAAACATGTCGACCTGATCTGTTTAAACTTTTATTATTTTTTAAGATAAACGGGTTAAACGGATCAATTTGAAACCCATTTAACCTGCTAATACCCATTTAACTCATATAACTTGATTTCAATATTAAAACTTAATTCAAAATCAAATATCATTAATTTTATATTTTTTTAACAAAACAAATTTTATATACATATAGGACATAAAATAATAATAATAATAATAATAATAATAATTATTATTATTATTATGAACAGTAAATATGTTATACAGGTTGACCCACGGATTGAAATTTCCAACCTGACACTATCCATTTAATAGCAGGTCGGGTTCGTGTCGACCCATTTAATTAAACAGGTCGAAAATCTCAACCCTAACCCACTAATAGTAGGTTGGGTTCGTGTCGGGTTAACAGGTCGTGTCAGTTTTTGACACCTCTACTTCTTTCGCCTACTATTTACAATAAGCAAATAAAAAAACACATTGGAGTTGAAGATCTCAAATTCAAACCTAACCTATTATCTGCGTACAAAGGATGTAATTTTGTTAATTATTTTTAATTTTAGATTAATGAGGGCTATAAATTTTTAATGGAAATTGAATTTCTTTTTTATCAAAAAGAATTAATTGCATTGACTTTGGACATTATTACAAACTCTACAATATAGAACTGTACTTTAAGACACATCTTACATTTTAAGATAGGGACTTGTCATGTCGGTACACGTGTACTTTAAGTGTTCTTGAGTCCAATAGATGTTTCCTTCCTGACTCTCGCCAATGGTTTTCTTATTCCCACCTTCCGTCTATTTACTATAAGCATCTGGTTTCTGACAAATTCACAATTATCTTTTGATTCTCAAAAAGGGACTATTCTTTTTCCTTGTTATTGGTTTTGAAAAATTCATTTCCTCCACTTAAAACAGTTAGCAAATGTCAGATCAGCTTGTTTTATCACCTTTTCAAATTCTATAAAATCTCTTTCAATTTTTTTTTATTTGTATTGATTTTTTTTATTTATATATGTTTTTAACTCATATTTATTTTTATTCACTTTTATTTACAAATTTTTAATATATTTTTATTTACTTGTATCTTTATTTATTTATTAATTTTTTATTCATATTTATTTTTATTCACTTTTATTTATAGACTTTTAGCATATTTTTATTTATTTATATTCACATTTATTTACTAATTTTTTATTCACTAATATTGACTTTCATTAACTTTTATATATGTATATATTTATTATTTTAAAAAATTAAACTATTTTATTCTTATATTTTCAAAAATAGCTTATTTTGTTTCCATATTAGTTTGATTTAGGGATGGCAGTGGGCGGACCCCAAAAAATCCCTACTACCCGCCACGTACCGTGTTTTAATTTTCACTACCCGCCTTTGTCCTAACCCGAAAAAAAAATTTAGATTCCGCTACCTGCCCCTCGAGTATCCATAAGTACACACGAGTTTTTATTGAATTATTTTTATACTTTTTATATATAATTTAATTAATAGAAAATTAATTAAAATAAATTTAAAATACTAAATTAGGACATGGGAATGTTTAAAAATAAATTGTAAAAAAAAATCACATAAAATTCTTAAAAATTAAAAAAAAAGAAAAAGTTACAAAAAAAATGAAAAAAAGACAATAAAAAATAACGATTAATTTTTTCAATCAAATCAAACCAACTATTTATATATTAAGTTTTAACATTAACTCAATCAACTAGTCATAATCTAATGGAAACATGTTAGGTATAAAATTTGGGAAGTGGGGGTGGGGTAGATGGTAAAGACATGGCAACAAGGAGCAGCAGATCTAGATTCGAGGAGCAGCTGGAGTGCAGTAAAATATCCTCTCATTTGGGTTCGTGAGTGGATATGTATGTAATAGCTTTCTAAAAGAAAATGTTAGGTTTAAAACTTAGAAATTGCAACTTCATTGCAACCACACATATATATATATAATTTAGGCACATATAAATTATTTTTGTTTGTAAATTTATCACCCGCCTAATTATTCACTATGCCCCGCACCGCAACGTATAGTAGAAAATAGCTATCTGTCCCACCCCATGACTCATTTTTACTTATCTATGCGAGTCAAAATAGGGCGGTTATCAAAAAAAAATAAAAGAGCCCCGTTGCCATCTCTAGTTTCATTATACTATTTCATCATTCCGTTAAATATCGTTGGAGTTTTACAGACAGAAACAGCTTTTTTGTCATCGAAAAATTCAAACAGCTTTTTTGTCTCAACCGAATAATTTCTTTGCCTTTATTACAAATGTAATATTAACTTTGATTGAAACAACACTTATTTGCTGGAAAAAAAAAATCGATATTCTTAGTATTCTAACTACAAAAAATGGTAACGATCAGTTTAAATAAGTATATCAAAGGAAAACTCTTGATGAGAAGAGTAGCATATAGTCACCGGAAGAAGTTGGAATAACCAAAAAAGACGGTTCGGCTAGATTTACCAGAGAAACTAATTGAAGGACAAAATGGTATAAAAAATTTAAAACATGAGGACAAAACAAACTATTTTAAAAAAAATATAAAGACAAAATAATTTAATTTTGGAAAACACAATCGCAAAATCATAATTTTTTCCTAAATTATATAGCTAAAATAATTCCAATAGATTCAGTAAGAAATAATAAATGTCAAATTTCAATATTCTTTTTGTAGAAAAAAGGGCTCCAACTTGAGTTTATATTTTTTTCAAATAGAAGTAGGGGTGTACATGGTTATTGGGGCACCGATCTCGACTTGAGAATCTTACAAAACTGTCAAAAAACAAACTGGAATCAAAACCAAAATATTATCAAAGGTGGTTATGAAAAATATTCTTACAAAGAACAAAACCGAAATCAAGACTAGAACATGAACCAACCAAATCGAATTGGAACTGTTACTAAGAATTGAATATAATTAAAAATAATATTAAATATATATTATATAACAATATTACATATTGCCTAAATAATATGTAATATTTAGAGTTTAAATGTTACTTTATATTATTAAAATCTATTATTATTTTTGTAAATTTAAGATAATTTATTTACTAAATAGTAATAATTGAAATATAATACTTATTTTGATTAAAAATACAGTTTTCAGGAACCAAAACCACATAATGGAAAACTTTTGAGCCTAATTTTTTTTTTTGAACCATAATCATGAGAAAATTGTTGGATAACTGCATGACCCGTGCATCACCAACTAATTGGTTTGCCGTGCTCCAGTCCGATTGTGGTTTCTCTCCGCATCGACTCGTGAACTACCAAGCTTTTGGTCTAAAACCGGCCCGGCTTGCTGTTGCCTAGTCTAATCCCATTAGAACTCTGAAGTTAAACGTGTTTTGGCGAGACATCTTATTGAAGTCTCGGCGATGCACCCTCTTTTTAACTCTTTGAAAAAGAAAAAAAAATTTGAAATAGAGGATGCGTTCTATTGATTAAAATGGTAAAGTAGAGCGGAGTACGGAGAAGATAATTCCTAGAGTGTAGGAGATGTCCAACAAAGTAGGAACAAATCAGACAACAATGTGAATGCAATATTTAGATACATATATTTTATCGTCAATACATTTTATGTCTTCTTTCGGCTGAAAGGTTTTAAAAATGGTGGCTGTGTGTGTGTTCGAAAGTGAGCCACCTTTCACATCTATTCTTTAACCAACATAGTTTCATACCTCAACCATATAATATTTAATACTTTCTTTATTCTAATTACTTACAAAATTTAATTTATAAAACACTATCAGAGAGTTAATTTTTTTGCTATTATATTAAAAATTCAGGTGATGAAATTAGAAAAACTAATCATTTAGAAGATAATGAGTGTATAATAAAATTGGAATTATTGAAATAAAACATTACACTTACATTTTAGAGGATAAAATAAAACACATTTGTAAGGGAGGGGGCAAATTTGCCCCTTTTGGATTCAGTAGCGGATTCAGAAATTTCAAATTTGGTAGACATAATTATAAGGGATATAAAATATGGAAAAAATTAAACAATTAAAACTAACAACAAATTGATAAAAAAATAACGATATAAAAATATTGTATAAAATCTAAAGTTTATAACATATAATAATTCAACATTATTAACAGAATTATAACATATAATAATTCAAAATTTTTAAAAGTTAATTTAATTTTTTTTTTTTGTAGTAGTGATCCCTAGTTGCTTGTGGTCTCCTACAAAATAGAAGTAAATTTTTTTTTTGTTATTAATTATTATTCACGTGGGCAGGCGAATGAAGTTAGTTTTCTTTTTTTTCTTTTAAACTCAGCCTACTATTATTATTTTTTTAATTTTTACTGGGTAAACAAGTCTACCCTTGTGCTATAGTGGATCCGCCCCCGTTTGGATTCACTAATGTATGTGAGATTTCACAGTTGTTAAATTCATCTTTAGACAAGTAAAAATGAAAAGATTAAAATGTTTTACTTAATTTACTTTTGTAAAGCAATTAAAATTTTTCATTCCTTTATCATAATTTCCTTTTATGTAAGATTATAAATAGAGGTGTGTAAAAATTAACTGGAACTGGAAAACTGAACCGAACCACGGTTGAATCAGAATTTCAATTCAATCTACAATTTTGATGCAGGAGAATAATTCTAAGGTATTTTCTTTAATTTCAAACAACTTCTATACAAGGATAGCGTTGTGCTCATTGTTAAATCTAGGGTTACAAGAGTAGATATCTCTCTTTATATGGTATTTGATGGATACAGAGTTAGCCAAACCGAGTGTTGAAGCCGGTCCATGCTTAGTTCACAAAATGAGTTCAACAGAAGTCCCCCTATAGTCAAATCATTGTTGTGTTGAGTGTTCGATCCATGCTCATCGCACTATTGTTGTGCTTAGTATTACACCTAGAATTACAAAGATAGGGGTTCCTCTTTATATGGTCTTTGAGGGGTACCGAATCGGCCAAATTGAGTGTCAAAGCCGGTCGAGGCTCAGTGCACAAAATTGTTGAATGGTGTTAAAGTGTATATATAGTTAGTTCTATGATAATTGAATATTTATTCATTGAAGGTTTGAATAATATAATGTACTTCAAAGGAGTTTGGCATAAATGGCGCTCAAGTCTCTATCTGAACATTCCCATTAAGGCATAATTTGGATCAGCACTAAATTTTCATGTATTGGATTTTAGTCTCTATTTGGTTGGTACAAAATCTTTATGGACCCCATAACCTACTTCCTACTCTCAAAAGTTATCATTACTTTTATTTTCTAAGATTTAGTTTAAAATTTTTGTTGACAAGATATTTAGCATGAAAACAAAATGTGAAAAATATTGGTTTTGCTTATATAAACCTGCTTGAAAGGGTGTGTTTGAGATTGTTTGTGTTTTTTTTCCCTTTTAATTTTAAAAAATATTTATTGAAATTTATGACTTTAATATAAAAATAAAAAAACTCAGACAAACATATAAATGTTTAAATTTTAAATTAAAAAAAGCTCAGAAGGTTCTTTTAAAACCATGCCCCCAACCTAAAAAAAAAAAAAAATCAATAAAAATATTGAATATGGTTTGTAGAAAAAGAAAAAAAAAAGGAATTGAAATTGCAATTTTGTAAAATGTGAGTGGGGGAAAATAGAAGAAAGTAGGTCAATGATTTAATTAAGAAATGGCACAATGAGACAACCATAACAATGCCCATATTCTACACATATGCAATGTTTCAAGTCTTTCTAGTAATGCATTATTACTTAAAATAGCATATTTCTGACTGGCAAATGGGTCAGCTTTCCTTTTTAAATTATTATTATTGCAAGACATGTATTTTTTTTTTTTGGTAATAGTATAATTCCCAAGTACTTACGAGAAAGTTAGAAAAGGGTATTTTCTTCTCAATAAAGAAAATGTTAAAAGATATGATAACCTTAGTTTATATATATATATTTTTTTAACTAGGTAATCTTAGTGTGTGTGTATATACAAAATTCAAGGAAGAGATATTTAATCCATGGCTACGTTATAGGAGTAACCCTTTTCTATCGATAAATTCGGATGGAAATTTGAACCTGTGACAAAACTTTATATATTATAATAATACTTGTAAACAAAATAATTAGAGAAAAATTGATGTCAGATTATAAATGTTTGTTTGACTAATTAATTTTCTTGGAAAAATAGAACAGTTAGTCAAGATCCTATCATTGTTCAATTCTGTAATATTTATTTTATTTTTACATTTACGAAAATAAGTAGATAGTAGAACGTATCAAGACTAATAAGACAATATAATGATTGGATTTATTTTATTATTATTGTTATCAAACTGGGTATATCTATTGAAACAGATATTAAACGATTGGTAATTTGGTATATATTTATATTTATATTCCACAAAATATTAAACGGTTAGTTAAGGGTGGCAAAATATGTTATAACATGCGAATTTGACACAACTAATTAAAAAAATATGTAAGTTAAGTTTGATCCTAAATAAGTTGATGACAACATAAGTAATAAGGCACTGTAAGAACATGAAGTTAAACGCGTCAATTTGGTATTGACTTGAATAACCTTTTAACCCATGAGAGAATAGTAATTCTATTGGTTAAACTTAAATCCTAAACTAAAACATCATAATTTATTTTTCTTTTCCCATCACATCACAATTTATTTATGTTTTAAAAATTTAAAAACATAAATCAATTTTTAAATTATCTTCATATTAGTAATTTTGAATTTGATTATTGTAATGAATTGTAACAATTTTTTTAAATTCAATATCAAAAATATTATCATATTATAAGTATAAGTAGCGAACCGAGTCAATATCAACTAAAGTTTATATAAAGGTATATTTTACAAAATTTATGGGTCAAATATATAAAATTTACATACACATAAAGTAAAAATTTTAAAAATAAGGTTTCGAATGACCCACTTTCTTATGAGTGGATCCTCACTTACATGAATTTTTACTTTTTTCTTAATCATATTAAACGGGTCAAATGGATTGAGTGAAAAATAGTTTCACCAGAAAAAATTAGATGAAATAGATTAAATGAGTGTTTAAAGTTAAATCGGTTAAATTATTCATGAGTTACAAAGGTTAAACGAATGACACTGCTGTTAACTTAACAAGTTTATAATTTTTTTTTTTTTGTAAAAAAGTATATAGGGTTTTATAAGCTGAGAACAATGCAAAAGTAATCTTAAAAAATATGTTATTTTAAATGGCGTGAATAAGATAATTTTATTTTTTAAAGTATTTGGTTTAGAATAAGGAATTGTTAATCAAATGAGGCAAATAAGAATAGTGATTATCAGATTGGGTTGTAAATGATGCCTTCAAAGACATCAGGATTTGAATTCTGGTATAGTCAAAATCAAACTCTATAGTCTATTGATTAAACATTCTTATGGTAATGTTTAGATGAATTAGCATTGAAGGAAAGAAAAAGTATCCCAATGCACAAGCAAATTCCTTACATTTTCTTCAACTTGCTTTCCAACCCTCCACTTAGGGATCAAACAACCCCAACTTTCGCATTATATAATAAAAAGAAATCATTTCTGATGGATTTAAAAAAAAAAAAAAAATTGGACATGGCATTTATTGTGGAAAATACTTACCTGACTCGTAAACTGAGCTATTATTTTATTTTTTCTAGTGAAAAACACTAATATTCTAATTTCATTTAAAAATTATACTTTACCTCTTTCATTTAAGGGACAATTAGTAAAATAGTATATATTATATTTTTTATTTCAAAAAATAACACATATCTTTTATAATTAGTGAAACAGCACTTTAGGCCTAATAAAACCTTAAAAAATTTCAAAATTTTCCCATTTGTTAAAAAATATTAATTTATTTTAATTAATTAACCAAAAATTAAAAAGTTAATATAAATCAATATATGCCAATATTTGTCAATATAATTTAAAATTCTTCCAAATTTCACCAGATGGCCGAAAAATGGCTGCTGCCATAGCTGAACGGTTTCTGGCACCTTCACCAGAAAATTAAAAATCAGTATTTGTCAATATAGCTCAGTACCAATCAATATGTGTTAATATAATTTAGAATTCTTTTAAACTTCACGAGGTCGCAGGAAAAATGGCTGTTACCACAGTTGGACAGTTCCCAACGACCTCATTAGAAAATTAAATTAGTTTTTGTTAATATTTATTAGTATATGTCAATATCGATCAAAATCCTAAACAATATCAATCAATGCAACTCAGTATTTGTCAATATTTTTTAATATAACTCAATATAAGTAATTATTCGTACACAAAATCTGAAATTCTTGAATTTGAGAAACTGAAATTCACCATTAACATCCAAAATACTGAAATTATTCAAAATATAATAACAAATTGCAACCATTAGCATCCAAAATATTGAAATTATTCAAAATACAATAAACCAAATATTTTTTTTTGTCAGCAAAAAGAACTTTATTAGAGATTAATGAGAGTAATACCAGTTCAAGGCTTTTGAGTAAAAAGCATAAACTAGAGAGCAGAACAGTGAACAGGGGTGTTCTAGGGAAAAAAAAAATCCAATTGAGAACATTGTAAAACATGGGGATTGAAGCTGAAAATATCCAATTCAACTTCAACACCTTCAATGCAGAACCCTAGCAGCCGCTGATAGGACCAAACCAGCCGCGCTTCGACGGCAATAAACCAGCGATCTCTGGTTGTTTCTGACGAGCTAGGTTTTGCACAGTTTTTGGAGAAATCAAATCGAAAAATGCTGAAACTCCGATTGATTCATCCTCTTCAGTCCAACTGATTCATTTTCTTCCACATTTATCATCTTCTTTAGGTTGATCTACAAACCATCGGAAGTTTTCAAAACTGAAACGAGAATCACCATCAACATCGGAAAACCTCATCGTTGCAGAGCAGGTTCATCGCGATTAAGGACTGGAAGTCGTTCAACCGTACGATCGATGATGAACTACTCGTCTGCTTCTCATATTTTCCATCGCGATTACCTCTGTCGCCTCAAGATCGATGAAGGACATCGTTCAAGTTTCAATGCCGGAGTAGAAGACCGTCGTCCATGGCCAGTTCATATCCGGAAAAGCAAATCAACGATGAGAAGCAGTTCGGGTCCAGCCCATGGCGTGTTCACAATTTTTTATACTAAAATGAAATTTTCTTTTTTAAATAAAAATAAAAATAAAAATAAAAACTAAGAGTATAAGCGTAAATGCATAAAAGTGCTATTTTACTAATTACGAAAAATTTGCATTATTTTTTAAATAATTTTATATAATTTCCCTTGATTTAATTGACTTTGGTTTATTAAACCCAATTCAGGTAAAAATTTTCAATTTATTTTTTTTAGTGAAAAAATTTTCCATTTATTTATTAGTATTTTAATAGGTTTGCTGGTGATTGATATAAATATTAAGTTCATCATCCATCATAGAGTTGGATTGGGTGTGGATTTAAAATTTTGAATATCCAAACATCATTAATTTAAGAAAAAAAAACGTAATACAATTTTTTTTTTTTTATTCAAAAGGCCTTCAAGATCATGTATGTTTTACGGTCCATATTTCAACTGAGGTACCGTTCGGATTAAAATTTATAGAATTTTTTATCGCCTCCTTTTATTGTTTATTTGAGGCGAATTGTTGAAAAAAATTGAAGACTTTGATTTTGGAAGATCATGACTGGTGAATTAGTATCACCAGTTTCTATTTTATGCGTGGAGAATAAAACATTAATTGTATTTGAGTTAAAGTTCTATGTATAAAGTTTTTGAACTTTGAAAAATAGAAAAATCTTGAATCTAGTGGTAATTAAAATACACTGTGTACTGAGGTTTTCTCTTATCTTAAAAGGGACAGAACAGAATAGTGTAGAACTGATGCATAGATTGTAAATCTAGACTAAAATGATTTAGTTGAACTGTAATTATTTAATTCTGCTTGCTCAATTCTTTTAAACTATACCAGTCAATTGTTTATATTTTCTTTTTTGGATGTATTTTTTAACTCTTTATATTTTTATTTATAGTAAATTTTATAATTATTTATTATTATTTTTTTATTAGTATCGGTAAAAAAATAAATTTTTTAAAGAATTAGTAATTATTATTATTATTTCTACATTTATATTGATGAAAATCTGATTTTTATTAGTATAGATAAAAAGTAAATGTGAAAAAATTAAAAAAAAAAACAGAGGTAGGATTTGTTTTTCTAAAATTCTGATATTTAATTTAAGGGTTATAACTTTCAATTTTAAAATAAATTTGATTTTAAACATTGCTCTAATTATCTATCTTCAAAACTTTGATCCATATAGGCTGCTTAACGAATAATTAATGTGATGGGTCAAAGGTTGAAGGTGATGGGTTGGTCCGTTGTTCGAATTTAGTTCTTACAACTAATTAAAGTCAACAAAAACTGTATCTATGAATCCCAATGTCCCGTATTTGCTGAATTAAGCAAAGAAAAGTTAGTTGGTAGACACAAGTGTGTTTTAATTAAGTAGATGCAGTGCAAAATTGAAAAGCAAAGTCAATTATGCACAGCAACGGTATAATTAGGTCTAAGGATTGCACAAAAGGAAAGTTGGACAAATAATTTTTTATACGAGTCATGGCTTAAGAACAAACCCACACTTGGGTTATTATTAAAACTACCTTTCAGTCTTCATAATAATTAAATTGGTGGTATGATTATCACAAATTATATTTTGAGCAACACTAAGAAACCAATTGTCAATTTTGAGAGTCAAGAATTGGTGGCGCCATCATTTGGAAATTATAGAATACTATTCTCCTTCTATTCCAATGGCATCTTAAAAAAAAATACCTGAAAAAATTTTTTAATGTGACTAGTCTTTTGTATAAAAAAGAAAAAATTTACAGTGGGATGGATTTATTTTTCCACTTGTAATTTATGTTTTAATTCTTTCGCAATATTAAATTGACATAATCAATTAATGGGTAAAGAAAAAGAATATATATAATTGATATCTTCAAGGTCCAAATCCGAGGACTCTGGCGAGTTAGCAAGCCTGTAAAAAAAGTGGAGGCCGCCGATGACAACCACTCCGATGATTAAGTTAGTAATTGGAATTATTTGTTATATTTGGAGAGGATAAAAGAGAGAAGTTAGCTTACCCAAATAGAGAGTTGCTGGGTATTTATAATTAAGACCCAAGTGGTTGCTTGCACGCAATATATTCAATGATAATTGTGTCAGTGTATAGTCAGGAGCCCATATTAAAAATAGGGGTTGTCAGAGTATGAGTAATTATTATTGTACTTGTGCATTGCCAATGTGGGAAGGAGAGATGATCCCCTAGGTGCCAAAGGAAGGGTCCTAAGTGTGGAAAGGAGGGATGATCCCCTAAGTGTGGGAAGGATGAATGATCTCCTAAGTGTGGGAAGGAAGGATGATCCCCTAAGTGTGGGAAGGAGGAATGATCTCCTAAGTGTAGGAAGGAAGGATGATCTCTTGCGAAGGATCTGTGAGGGATGATCTCTTGATAGGGATGATCTCCTAGTAGGGATGATCTCCTAATGAGGGATGATATCCTAGTAGGCCTCTTTGGCAATATGGGTTGTCTGGGGTTGACCCTTTATGGATGATGTCATCATATGTCCCTTAGTCAAAGACTGAGGGGTTCTTTTCTGGTTGATCTTGGTGCTTGTTTTTCGGTGCTATGATTTGACCAAAAAATGTTGTATGTTGTGGAGGAATGATCCGTAGATCATGTTCAACTGCTTCTTGGAGCTTCTCATGGAGGGATGATCTGTGGATCATGCTTATCCACTTTAGAAATCTTTACCTTGGAGATCTTCTTCTATGGAGATCTTCTTTTATGGAAGAATCATGCCCAGCCACTTATTGGAGCTTGCCATGGATCATGCTCAACCACTTGGAGATCTTCTTTTGTGGGGGGATCATGCCCAGCCACTTGTTGGAGCTTGCCATGTATGGATGGTCCTTGGATCATGCTCAACCATTTGTTGGAGCTTGCTGTGGAGGGATGATCCATGGATCATGCTCAACCACTTGGAGATCTTCTTTTGTGGAGGAATCATGCCCAGCCACTTGCTGGAGCTTGCCATGGATGGATGATCCTTGGATCATGCTCAACCATTTATTGAAGATTTTCTTATGTGGAGGGATCGTGCCCAACCACTTCATGGAACTTGCTGTGGAGGTATCATCCATGGATCATGCTCAATCACTTGGAGATCTTCTTTTGTGGAGGGATCATGCCCAGCCACTTGTTGGAGCTTGCCATGGATGGATGATCCTTGGATCATGCACAACCATTTGTTAGAGCTTGCTGTGGAGGGATGATCCATGGATAATGCTTAACCACTTGGAGATCTTCTTTTATGGAGATCTTTTTTTGTCCGGTGATGACGCCTTTATAAAGGTAATTCCTGCAACATGCCTTAGCATCTTGCAACAAACTTATCAAATTATCGAAATTTAATGGCTAAATAATCATTCAACCACTAATAAATTTTTTGAAGCATGTTAGTAACATAGTTATCTAAATTAAGGGGTTCTTATAATTAAATAATACCCCTAATTAATCATTTTCTCAAAATAAATTCAATATACAGTGGAATATAATCCGGAGGATGAAATTATAATGCTAAAATAAGTTTTGAGACTTATCTGTAAATATCTAGGGCTGTACTTGCACACAGACATCAAGTTCTGGGGTCAAACCATTATTTTTTAAAGCTCTAGGGTCTGCCTGAGTTCGGTATCCAACTCCCGGGGTCAAAATATAATTTTCTGAAAGTTTCTGGGTCTTTTTGCATGTGGCTGGCCACTTTGGGGGTCAGTTCACCACTATTTTGAAGCTTCTGGGTCGACTTGTAATTTTCAGGGGTCTGCTTGCGTACGGTTGACATCTTTCGGG
This sequence comes from Croton laevigatus, assembly GCA_949640765.1. Classification (NCBI taxonomy): domain Eukaryota; kingdom Viridiplantae; phylum Streptophyta; class Magnoliopsida; order Malpighiales; family Euphorbiaceae; genus Croton; species Croton laevigatus. Next base: position 33,870 of record CATIWJ010016338.1, read on the forward strand.
GTCGAAATATGATTTCAAAAAGCTTCCGGGTCAGCCAGCGATCAGTATTCAACTTCCAGAGTCAAAATATAATTTTCAGAAAGCTTCTGGGTCAGCCCGTGATCGGTATTCAACTTCTGGGGTCAAAACATGAATTTCAGAATGTTCTGAGTCAGTCTGCAGGTGGCCAGCAACTTTGGGGGTCGAAATATGATTTTCAGAAAGCTTCTGGGTCTTTTTGCATGCGGCCAGAAACTTTAGGGGTAAGTTCATATTTATTTGAAAGTTTCAAGGTCGGCCCGTAATTTCTAGGGGTATTCCTGCGTACGGAGAGGAACTTTAGTGGGTCAAAATATGATTTCCTGAAAGATTATGGTCATGCGCGTATTTCTCTTCATCAAAACACGAGGGTCCGACGCGTTTAAATGAAACGACGCTGTTCGGCGTCATCTTTGTCGCCCGAATATCCGCAATTTGGATACAGCTCGCTCTGTCGGGGCTCCGACGATCCACCTCCATTTCGGTGACGAAAATTGATGACCCATATATCAAACTCATCCTCTCGCTGGGCCGGTCGTAACGGTGGCTCCATATTTTCCGTCCGATCATCGAAAAATTTTAATATTTCATTTGGATCTTCGGTGAATTCGTCTAGCCAATGGACGATCCGATCCGATCTGCTCTTGCTCTTCCGGCCACCATACACGACGTCTCTGGTCTCTATCTTGTTCCTTGTACCACCAGCAGGCGAGCAGCGTCCTTGGCTGTCGGCGACGAAGTCGAATAGCGAAGATGGTAGCCGGTTGAGTTCTCGGATATTTTGCCCAAAATTAGCCTTTTTGATTTATTTTTATTCTAAAATTCAATTTGAATTTCAAATTTGGCTCTTCTTTTCTGTGTTCTGATTTTCTTCTCTTCCCTTTTTTTTTTATTTTATACATCTTCTCTCTTCTGCTCCTCTGCTCATTAAGAAATAAATTAATGTTGCAAAACTCAGCAACTAAAATGATTTGGAGTTGTAAAAATTAAATATTGGAGCGAGAAAGATGACTGAATTATTAGAGGTGTTTTCCACGCTCACAGCACCAATGATATCTTCAAGGTCCAAATCCGAGGACTCCGACGAGTTAGCAAGCCTGTAAAAAAAGTGGGGGCTATGTAACACCCTTTATACACCTACCGAAGTAAACCTATAAGAGGGTTACACATGTTTCTGTATGGTATGCAGAACTTAAAATTTTCACTTTAATTAATTATATTTATATAATTACATTTCAATTCATTAATTCATATACACATCAAAAATTCCTTTTTCAACTCTTTAGTATATGCCACGCTATGATTTTGATAATTCATGACGCTACTCTGCCACACTGGTTCTTCCTTGACTTTTGACACCTACAAGTTAGCAAACACTAACTTGCTGAGCAATGGCTCAGTAGATACTTTACTTAAATGCATAATCATAACACAACCATTCACAATTCAACATATTTAACATTCAATAAGCAATCACGTCAACACATAGCAATTCACGTAGTACAGCACAATCATCAGATATATGAGTAGGTACAAGTAAAGTATCAAACTTGTTTCGGTGCTGCCTTGCTTGTTTTGCAACTCTCCTATGTCCCATGTTCCATCTAATTTCCGTTGCTATCTAGTTAATAAAAATTACAAAACAATTAATTCCCTTATTATAAATTGATTATCCCTTATTACTTTTCCGATTTGATTCCGTTCTACTAACAAGTTTTTAGTAATTGATTACTACTAGTATACTAGCCACTTTATGTCGTAATTCTTTTACAATTTAATTCTAAATTCCCACGTTAGGTCGACCATCCGTTACAATCATTTTATTTCATATTTCCTATTTATACTATTCACTATTATTATTTAATTTATTACCCTTTTATTTATTTCCTTTTATTAATCCAATTTAAATTAATTTCACATTTTTATAATATTTTCTGTTATCGGTCAACCGGTTTCTAAATTCGTTAAACGGAGTTCAAATTAGGTTCGGAGGGTCAAAACCATGCGGAATAAGGTTCTGTCCAAAATCGCTCGCTGGACGAAATATTCCGGTCTCCGAAAACTGTAAACGGTGTGAAAAATTCACACAAAATACATTTTTAGGTTCTTTTTACCTTAAGGATTCCAAATATGCATTTATTTTTAATAGTTATCGCGCCGTTCAACCGGAAATTACAAAAAATCAATCGGCCGGTCGCTGGAAGGCACAACTTCCAAATCCGGCGACCAATCAAAACAATCTCAACATCAAACTAAAGCTTATCAAGAGTGGATCAAGAATCTAACCTTAAACTTGACGGAAAATCGCTCGAAGATGTCGGAAAAACCATCGAAAAATCTGACCGTTTGAACTTGACTTCCGATCCGGCTATAGATCGGCAACAAGGCCTATATCATCAGAAAGCTCTCGTCGAGAGGAGTCCGGATTAGGTCTCAAACCCATCGTCCGATCACCGGAGCGGCCGGGATCTACACTGAAAGCTTTCGGACGGCATTTTTCTTGGGTCACCGGAAAACTGTGATTTTCGGCGACAAGGCTTACGTAAAAAAAAAAAACCCCACGAAGGGAGGAGTTGACCGGTGGCCTCAAATCCTCCATCGGACGCCAAAGCACGTCGAAAAATGCTTCGAAAGGAATCGGTGAATAGTGAATAAACAGGAACGCAGTTTCTTTACCTGCGTTTTCGGTCACCTCGGTTGCCGTCTCGCAGTCGTGCCGTCATCACCGAGTTTGCCGGAGAATCTACTTCACAGCGGAGGGGCGCGTTTGGCCGGTCGCCGGCCGGTGATGGCTCCGGCGGCATCTGCAGCCCGCCTCCCCTCTCTCTCTTTCCTCTTTTCTTCTCTTCCCTTTCTTTTCGCGTCTCTCACCTGATTCCCTTCTTCTTCTCTTTTTTTTTTCAAATTTCAATTTCTCTTCTTTTTTTTCCCTTTTACTTAATAATAATAATAATAATAATAATAATAATTTTGATAATAAAAACAGTAATAGTAACACCATTAAAATTTCAAAATTGTCCTTAACTGTTTCCATATTTTACGTAAAGTAATTTGATAATAGTACACCTCAAAATAAATTTTACTTTCGATCTAGTCCTCTTTAATTAAAAATTGATATTTAAAAGTTAGGGTGTTACAGGCTGCCGGTGGCAACCACTCCAATGATTAAGTCAGTAATTGAAATTATTTATTATATTTGGAGATGAGAAAAGAGAGAAGTTAGCTTACCAAAATGGAGAGCTATTGGGTATTTATAATTAAGACCTAAGTGGTTGCTTGCACGCAACATATTTAATGATAATTGTGTCAGTGTATAGTCAGGAGTCCATATTAAAAATAAGGGTTGTCAGAGTATGAGTAATTATTATTGTACTTGTGCCTTGCCAATATGGGAAGGAGAGGTGATCCCCTAGGCACCAAAGGAAGGGTCCTAAGTGTGGGAAGGAGGAACGATCTCCTAAGTGTGGGAAGGAAGGATGATCTCCTAATGGGGGATGATCTCCTTCGAGGGATGATCTCCTTGTATGAATGATCTCCTGTGAGGGATGGTCTCCTATTAGGGATGATCTCCCAATGAGGGATGATCTCCTAGTAGATCTCTTGGGAAATATGGGTTGTCTAGAGTTGACCCTTTATGGATGATGTCATCAATAATATTGGAACTTTAGTCAATATTTACAGATATATATGTATATATAAATGAAAAATTGATAGAAAATCTTAATTTAACCGAGCGTGAGTTCCACTTTGTATTACTAATATTTTTTAAAATTTATGTGTCACGAGCTTAGATTTTCTATATGTGATTTTACATGATATCCATAGTTCAGCATTTTAAGATCAACAAATTTGAAATATTAACTAAATATTATGTTAAAGTTATAAATGTCATATTTGGTCTAATTTTGTATTCATCAATACAATGCAGATAAAAACACATATTCATGATATTTGTATATATATACATATTTATTTTTATATACAAGTTAATATGTATATTATTAGTAATTAAAATATGACATTTTAATAATCTAAAAATACAATATTTACTTTAACATTTTGAAAAATGACATTTAGTAAATTTATATTTCTAAAATATAACATTTACTACATTAATTTTCCTTCAAAGTGTAGTGCATAATTTCTACTTATAAATTTTTTCTTTCCTAACATTCTGATTCCTGGCATTTTTGTTAGGTAGGTTCAATAGCAAGGGATTATGCAAGCTCATTCTTTTGGCAAGAGCTTCATTCTCCACTACCCCTCACCTTAATTAGAGTTTGGAATCTAGTTCTAAAAATACTATTTATTATACTTTTATTAGTAATGAATTTGATTAATGATTAGAGTGATGCATATTCCTGATTTGAAATTATGGTTCAAATCCTAATATAACCATAAAAACTTAAGGATAAAAAAAATTTCGTTAATTTTTTTTTATAACATAGATATTCTAATTCCTATGGGAAAGAGGGAGTGAGATTCAAACTTTAGACATCTGGTCTAGGATGCCAATGCTTTACCAACTGAGCTGGCCTTCGATCTCAAAAAAAATTTCGTTAAATGCATAAAAGGAAATACATTTGAAATAGGATTAGTACAATATAATAGGCGTGTTATGTTCCTAAAAAAAGTTATGTTATTACAAGGAAAAAAACATGTTTATAAATGTAATTAAAAAAAAGGTGTAAGTGGAGCATTGCATTATGCATGTTATACATTTTTAATTGAAAAGCTTACAATTTTGATAGATCGGTCTCACAAATAAAGTTTTTCTCTTCGATTTAGCTGATTTCTAGTAAATCTGTTATAACTTCATGTGAGGAACTAAGAGCTGCAGTATTTCTTTTTATTCTTAATAATGCCAGTTTAACAAAAAAAAATTCCAATTTTAAATATCCATTTATGAAAATATTGTAGTTTACTTTTACATATAATTGTAAGCCTCCCTACCCTCTGAAGTAACCCACTCGGCAAAACATGGTTAGGGCACCTATAGGCAACCCACAAGAGGGTTGCCTTTTGACAGTAGAGAGGTCGCCCAGGCAACCTCTCTGCAGCTGAAGGAATGACACCCTAGGCAACTTCCCTTGAACCAGAAAGGTTGCAAGCCTAAGCGAAGTCTACGCCAAGTTCCACCATCAGCAAATCACCCACTACACACATGGCGCCTGTCAGAGCTTCTTGAATAGTGTCTTCCGTACTGACACCCATACTTTTACACACATACCTTCCACTGTTTACATAGAGTGCTAGGAACCACTATAAATATCTCTTTCGCCATAATCAAGTTAAAAGAACTTTTCAATCTACAATAACATTCAAAGGGTCTGTTTGGTGAAAATAATTGTTTTGATAGCGTTTAACATTTAGCTGTCTTGGTAAAGGTTTATAAACCACTAATCACTAACAACTAAATGTTAAGAGGTTACCTTTTTATAAAACGCTACTATGTTCTTTAAAAGCTACTTAAAACATTACGTCACCGAATATTAAAAAATTTAGCGTTTTGACTAGTCAAACAATTAATCACTGTTGTTTAATACACTCTAACTTGATTACTTCTCCCTCCATTTCTTAATAAGTGCACGTTTAACTATTTTTTTTAATTTAAGTATTCGTTTATGAAGATCAAATACATTTATCATTCAAATTTAATAAGTAAATTAAGTCAATTATTATTTAAAAAAATGCCAATTATGGTATGATATGTTGGTAATACTACTGACCTTGAAAGTTTTAGGATGTAGAGGTCTTCACTTTGATTCATGCCAATCACATTGTCAGCACTTATCTAGTGGGTACGAAAGTGTTATATACTGTGTTGTGTAACTCAAAAGGTTACTCATTCGATTCATTAGTGACTTTTTTTCATATTAAAAATTATTATTTAAAAACTTCAATAGAAAATTGCGTTTTGATTGCTTGTGAAAGTAGAATGTGAGAAAACTTATAATTTTGATCGTTACTATAGAAAAGATGACATAATATCTTAAAAACTGAAAGACTGAGAGTATATTTAAAAACTGGTAAGATTTGAAAGTAAATTTATTAAAATGTCGATATATGAAAAATAATCTCCCAATTTTATATTTTAAACTAATACTTCTGATCAAAATTTTCTCCCCGTCATTTTCAAATCTTAAAGAATTGCAATGCGAACATGAAATTTTATTTTGATAAAAATTTAATTAAAAATTATTTAAATCTTACAATTTCAGATTGCAAATTTAGCTTAATTGAATAAAACACTAAATCTAATTATTTTTTCACAAATATGAAAAATATTAAATCTAATTGAAATGTTTCAAAATCAAGTAAATATTTCTCAAAACAAAAAAAAATTAAAATGCTTATAAAATCTTGCTAGTATTGTAAGTTCCTATGAACAACATTTTAAGAAGTCTAATTTAAAAAAAAAAAAAAAGAGAGAGATCATAAATATGTTTAATTATTAAACCCAAAGTAGCTAATATCTTACTGATTATACAAATAAAAAAATCAGTGGAATGTTCCATTCAAATAAATAAATAAATATTAAAATTAGGTTGCGATATCAATCACAATTTTATTTTCTCATCAACTATGCTTCAATTCAATTCAATCAACCACATTCATTGAACTCGACTTGAAATTCAAACCAATATTCTCGTGAAAAGACAATAAATAGTGAGATAATTTCATCTCCAATCCCCATACTGTATGATCTCCTTTCCCTTCCAATTTGCTCCAACTTGCCTTAATATATAAAAACCATAATATTTGTATTTTAGCAAATCTTCATTTTAAAATTTTAAAAAAGCTAAAGAAAACAATGCAGAAAATAAATACATAAACCCTATCTAGGCTTCACATTGTATCAAGAAAAGCAGAAAGAGACAAAAGAAAGTACAGATTAGATCAGACATACAAAGAAGAGGAAAAAGAAAGAAGCAGAAGAAGAGGGCTGAAGAAAGAAAGCATCCGACTGAAAAGAAAACTGGCAACCACAACCCTAGCCACGTTCTTTACTGTCATACGCTTTAAGCCTAAACGCTAAGCATTCACCGATATTCAACAATCTTCTGTTGTGTGGTGCAACTGTAGCTTCTGCTTCTGTTTCTGCTTTCTTCTGCACTACTACAGGAATCCCTCTTCCTCTTCTGGCTACCTATTATGAATTTTTCAAACTTCAAAGCAATAACCCACTGTGTAATATTATTGATTTTGACTCCTTCCATTAATACTACGTCAGACCCATTTCTTTCAATTATGATGTTTCCATTTCTTAATTTGGTAATTAATTGGCAAAATTAAAATAAATACTCTCTTTTTTTTAAAGGGAAACTACACTGTCTTTCTGAGCTAAAATCACTACTACTGCATTACATCAACATAAAGATGAAATTAAATTAAACAAAGTGATTATGACGATCATGAAAATCAAAGGAAAACACCGAATTACTCAAGTTTTGGAAGGGGGGAAAAAGATACTCTTAAAATTCACAGCAGCACAAGCTTTAATAAGGCGGTGGAGGCCTCGCAGTGGGCGCCCAAATAACATCCGAAGGTAAATGACTGTACATAACCATTCCGCTCGAATCTCCACCACCACCTCCTTGAGTGTGTCCGCTATCTCCGCCGCCTCCACCGCCACCAGATACAGCCGGAGAGTTCGTTTCGCCACCTCCGCCAGAACCGGATGTTCTACCTTCGTCGTCCAGAGGTAATCGGTGATGACTCGGATTATTAAACGTCGCCGCCACAACATACACCGTACCAGCCGCGACCAAACTACCAGCAACTAAACCACCAACGATCTGACCTTGAGGACCCGCGAGAGAAATAGTGAAAGTATTGGGAACTGGATACGACACCGTTTCAGGCAAAAACGTAGCGGAGACGGATAAAATATCGAATCTGCCGTGAAAAGTAATGGTAGAACCGGGAGTGGTGGACGGTTGACGGAGCGTAACATTGGCGACAGTTCCAGATCCTGTAAGAACACAGATTCCAATATTCTTGCGGCGACAAAAGCGAGAAATAGCTTCGACGACGTCGCTTCCACCAGGAACTTCTAAAATGTAAGGATTCATAGCAGGTTCAGGATCACGAGTAATAATAACAGGCGGTTTAGGTTTATTCTTAGAACCAGGCGGTCTACCTCTAGGCCGGCGAACAACTTCAATAGTAGCACCATCGGTATTACCGCTACTATTTGGCTCAATCTGTTTCTGTTTTTGATTAGGAGTAATAGCAGCAGCGGCGGCAGCGGTTGTGGAAGGGGTGGTTACAGCTGCAGCAGCACCAGTACTTCGAGTATCATCATCTTCGGAATCACGAGAAAGAGGAAAGTGCTGAGAAAAAGGGAGCTGGTGGTGGTGGTGGTGGTGGTGGTGGTGAGGGTGGAGCTTAGAGAACATATTGAGAGAGTTTTCATGCTTGGGTTGATGGTGAGGTTCTACATATTCGCCTTTCATATTTGAATAGATAGATAGATAGATATTTTTAATTAATAATAATATATATGATTGGTCGGATTAGGATATTGTTTTTGTTTGGAGGTTTATACAAAAAAAAAAGAGGAAAATTTGGAAGAGAAGAGAAGAGAAGAGAAGGGAGAAGGAGAAGAGTAAATAAGAGGGGGGGTGGGGAGGGGGGGCTTGGAAACCAAGTAAAGACTAATAGCGCCGCTGGTTGGGGATGTTAAAGTGGGCTCCACTTGGTTAGCTACGGACACACATTACACATACCTTTTACTTTTGTTTTTCCTTTTCATTTTCGGCTAACAATCTCTTACTTATTTTCTTTTGCCTAATTTACATTTTCGATATATATAAAATACTTTTTCTTTTTTAACATAAGTATACACATGCACACAGATCGAAAGAGTATATAAAATACTTTTTCTTCCTCATAAAACATGTCACTTAAATTTCCTATTCTCTCTTGGTGATGGTGAGCTATTTACAAGAAAAATTGAGTTATTTCATATTTAAAAAGGTTAATGAAGCTCGTTTTTTGGTCATCTCAATGACACTAAGTTCGTCACTAAATCTAATGAAACTCTCATCAAAAGATTTCATATTTCAAATTCACCAAATATCTAATTTGCCTTAGTGACAATCTTTGAGGATGGAAGTGAACGGAGCCAATGTTATTGAATTCACCGGTGGAAGACCTATCGACTTAAGGATGAATACACAACTTTGAAAGTGGTGTCACATCATTTTCAAATTTCTTTAATTAAGAAATGTTCTTGTAATCTATAATATAAAAAGAACACTTTTATTTTTAAATACTAAAAGGGACAACTAATTTTTAATTTATTTGTTATTTTAAAAAAAAATACAGCACATGTTAAATTTTTATTTCTTACTTTAATCTTCAAGGATTTTGGTGTCCTCCAAATCACAAAATATTCTAAGTCCTTAGGCCATGCAATTCACAAAAAACAAATGTTCGTTCGTCCTTGCATCGTTGCCAAGATGGCGTACATGTCCTCTAACATGTAGATGATTTTGAGGGGCTGGATTGTGGTTATAGTCAAGGGTAATGGGCGAGGAAGAAAAGGAAAGGGAGGCAGATGGAGAGAGTTACTTGGAGGACAGCCGACCGAGTGGATTGACAAAGACACATTGATGTGAGCATCTTTTGGGTTATGGGGCATGCTCTTTCTGTATCTTCTTTCTATCATCATTTTATGGGCTTTTTTTTCTATTAGTTTTTGGTCTATATAGTACATATCTCTCTAATAAAATTCAAAACACTCGGCTCACTTACTTTGACAATAAGATTTCATAGTATTATTTTTCTTAGATTTGGGTTTTCAAGAACGAATCTTTTTGACCCTTTGATTTTAAAAAAAAAAAAGTACTATTCATCTTAAAATTTTGAGTTTTTCTAATAACATAAATTGTACATTTTGATTTTGTCATATATATACAACTAAGGAGAAAATGAAAATTAGCAAAGTGAGACAAAGGGTTGATGTTGATCTACCTTTTCCCAAAATGTAAACAAACGAAATGTGTAAAGCAGAAAAAAAAATCAGAGTGGACCCGCTTGTATCCTCTATCCATTTCTTCCACTTGCAAAGTTGCATCCTTTCCTTTACCTAGAATATCAACACAGTATGTAGGTGCTATCCTTTTTTTTTTTTTTGTTCTTGAATAATTACCACTTTTAATACCCAATCTAATTACTAAATTACCTAAATAGCATGATTCTTGTTGCATAGATATTATTTTTATTTAATAAATTTCAACCCATCTAAGCTCAATCAACGAACTTAAAAAATCAGTGATTATAAAAAAAATAATTTAAAAAAAATTTAATTTATTCAGATAATAAGCGACTCATATTCGCTTATATATAGTTATCCTCGATAGGAAACGCCCATTATTAACATGTATACGACTTGAATCGGGTCTAAATTAATAGGGCAAATCCCTAAAGATGAGACGGGCATAAAAAAAGAAAATAAAGTCAAAATAATTAAGAATTATTTAAATAAAAACTTTGTATGAGACCAAATTAAGTAGGTCACTGAGAAGACAAATATGGAATAAACGTGATGAAGAAGATGCGGGGAAGTGTGGCAAATAAACAGTAATACTTAATAAACAAGCATGGGATGATGCTTTAAAGCAAAAAGATAATTTAAAAACAAAGTTAGGTGGTAAAAAGGCCAAAAATAGAATATAGGTTGACAGCAAAAGCCGAAAGTGAAATATATATATATAAATATATGTGCACGACATGAAATTAGAAGAACAGAAAAAAATTTACATTTTCAAAACTTAGATGCCACGATAAGTAACTTCAACTTCTACTTACGTTCTTCTTTTTCTGCAATTTTTTAATCATTTTATTATTGTTTATTTTTTCACTTTTAAGGAATCTGAATGAAATTATGGAATCATTTTTTTTTATAAATATTACATTTTCTTTTCTTTTTAATCTTAAACCCAATTTTTGTTTTCAAGAGGCATGCCAAAATTATTCATTCAAATTCAAAAATTTAATATTTGTTGTCGACATCATGTTACGATAAAAATCTTTCTTTGTTAAAAAAACACACAATATAAAGATAATTTTTTTATTTATTATTATTTAGATATCTTTGAAGACTAGCAAAACATGCTTTTCTTATTATGACCAATCACTTGCATGCGTAGCTTCTCAAAATAAAATTAAACTTCGTTACAGTATTAGTTGTTTTAAACAGACAAAACTGAACAAAATTTAATATACTAACAGTTGTTGGTTAGTAATTTATAGTTAATTACAGTACAATAGAATTGTTATGAATGTATCGACAAAAAAAAAAAAAAAATGTTATGACTGTCGGTAAGATTGTAAAATCAAATAGTCAAAAGAAGAAAAATTAAAATACGGCTGGTTAATAAATACACCTTCGCTCGTTGTCTAATTCGTAGAAGTCGTCTACATTCCCTCAATCCGACACTCAGACCGGGAAAAAAGTCCAAATTTGTGGGTAAGAAATGTATCTAATTTTCCCATTTCAATCTCCCAAATCATAAGGGTTTATAGGTTTATCCCATCGCAGTAGTAGGTGCTCTCTATACCAATTTTTAATGTTTGAGTTTGATTCGTATTCTCGTTCTCCACGTAGATGTAGAGTATTTTTATTTAAAAAAAAAAAACTTATCCAGCCATTAACAAAATCAAAATGTTTATCATATTATTTTCTTTCCAAGTACACCGAAGAATAAAAATTTCGAACCTATATGTAAGGTACAGGGGCGTTCATTTATTTTGAGACTATATTTTGGTGTGCATTTATGGAGATTATTTGCCAAACCTGCAGTGAAGAGTGGTGGTTATTTCATCGTAAGAAAATTGAAATGCATTATATTTGAAGTGGAGATATATTTAAGTATATAATAAGAGATTCTCAAAAGGAATCTTATAATTTAAATAAGGACTTCTACTTTGTTTTTTCTTACCGTTTTCAATTCTCACTAATCCAACAATAAAGTAAGATAATTTACTCCTAAGCAATGAGCAGTGAAAAGTGAAGGAAAGGGAAGCGATTGGATTATTATTTGGGATTAGGAATCACTTTTTACCCATTTGATTTCAGTAGGAAAGCAAAAGTAAAGCAGTAATTTCTTTTGTTACGACCACGTTTCCTTGGTGGTTGTGAGGCCATTTTTTTTCCGAATAAGTGTTAGTTAATCATCGTTACAGCTTAGACTTTGAGAAGCTTTTTGTTAAATATAGTTATGTGCAAAATCAGTCCGGTTCCAATTCGTTTCTTCATAATTTTGACTATAGTTTCGGTTCGGTTTCCATTCTTTAGATCCTCTTCTCCAGTTCCAATTTTGGGGTTTCAGTTCGATTTCCATTTTTTAGTTCCCCTTCTGGAGTTCCAATTTTGGAGTTTTATTCTAGTTTGCACAGATTTTTTAAATAAAAGTTATGTAATTATGAACTATTTAATTTAAAATATTTTAGTATAAATTTATTATCAATTTTATTTATATTATTAGCATTCTTACATATAAAAAAAATAAGTTATCATAATAAATTTTCTAATTACAAATAAAAATATTAAATATTTTATGTAACTAATTATCAAATGTAATGAAATATACAATATATTTTAAATATTTTTGAAACGAAATTATTTTTTATTTTGTTTAATTCTCATTAAGAATTCAAACTAGAACCACTTTTAAAATATTTCGGTTTCCGGTTCCAATATGGTTCCCATAATAGCGATTCTTTGTCAATTTCGGGTCTAATAAGAAAGTTTTGTTCTCAATTTTGGTTCAAAGTTTCTTGAAATCAAAGTACCCATTTTAATTTTGCACTAACTTACCGCATGAGCTTCAAATTAGAAAGAAAAATACTATTGCATCCAGAAGTTTGTATAATAATACATCCCTATGTTTTGCTTCCATTTAACTTAAAAACCCTTTCTTTGACATTATGCATCTATGGAATGTCAAGTCTACCATTCAACTATTGTATACTTATCGTTTGGTTTAAGTTAACCTATATTTGAGAAAGTGTATTTGAAAATGTAGTAAAATTCAATATTATTACTTTCCATGAATTTCTTCAATTTTTTTGAAACAAACACTCAACTTTAAAGAAATTTAGTGAAAAAAAAAAATAATGAAATGAACACTCAATTTTAGAGAAACTTAGTGAAAAAGAAGTAAATGCCCTAAAAGGATTTTAAGCCGTATTAATCTCCACTAGAAGGAGAACAACAAGAATAAGGAGGAGAAACACAAAATACAGTAAAACCTCGATAAAATAATACTAATGGGACCAAGAAAAAATATTATTTAAGAGAGGATATTTATTTATCGATAAATTAATATTTTATTAATTTATAGAAATGCAATGGATGTTGAACAACTTTTGAATTATC
>CATIWJ010016372.1:0-10810 GCA_949640765.1 Croton laevigatus
CGAGTATTTGGAAAGTTATCTGATACGAAAACTATTCAGTGGTTCCAGTACTACGGTACTGTGATGATTGGATATGTGACCAATATTGGATCACTGGTATACGGAATTATCTTATCCCAAGTTCAGCTAGTAACCAGTAGAGCGCATTAAATGAAAGTATTAATCTGATAAATGTGTTATTTTACTTCATGTCTCACTTGTGCTGTTGCAAAAGCATTTTGCAACTTGGTTTTATTATTTACATTTCATACAAATATCACTTATTTAAATGTTTACTTTTATAAGTTAAGGTACCCACTGGGCATAATTTGCTCAGCGAGTTATTTCTTGTAACTCGCAGGTTAGCAGGTAAAGATTTATAGATTCCAGTTTCAGTTACCGACAACTCGCAGCACTAGGGTCCTTTTATTTCTGTATTTGAACATTATAGTGGCATGTATATAAACAATACTTGTACTCCAAGATAAATGTTAGGATTTGTTACATTTGGTGTCTGTTGAAATATTTGTTGTGAACTGAGTTGTTGATTGAGACTATAGAAGTGTTTATTTTCGGTTAATATGAGGAGTGAGGGTATAAGGATAGATTGCCGAAGTGTTTGGGTTGTTTTCTTTGCAGGATCCCAGTGTATAGTCGCAGGGACTATTCATTTAGTAGCTGTTACTATTCACGGTTTGTCCATTCCTAGGCAGAACTATGGCAAAATTTCCGTAGAAATTTAGTTAAAAATTGGCTAAGTATAAAAAGAAAGTCCATATGCAAACTTATATCTGTGTAATAAACAAACACTTAAATATATAGTACAGCTCCAGTACCAGCTTGTGGCGCCTCTTCGGGGTCTTCTATAAGGCCTAGAATGGGTGTTACATTTTTTGGTATCAAAGCACCGGTTTAGCCGGTTCTGGGAGAATTAAGATAAAAAGAACTAAGCATGCTAGGATTTATATGAATATGATATAAATGTATTTGCTTATTGAGACAGGATGGACGGGAAGCGAAAGGCTCTGATGAACAGTAGCGATATTCCAGAGGGACAGTTACCCATTAAGAAGAGAGGGATCAGTCTGGGTACTAGTAGTGAGAGAGAGGAAGTCAGTCCTGGGATGGATTGGGCATGGATAGCAGAGGAGTTAGACATGATACATAGTAAGATGGCTGCTTTTAAGTATGAGATACGGGGGTTGATTAGGGATAAGATTGTCATTTGGAACATCACAGATAAAGAGTGTGACAGTATAGTGAACTTAAATGAGTTAGTCTGCATTATGAACACTGAGATAGTGGAGCTTCAGGGTAAGGTTAGGTACCTGAGATCACAGCTTGATAGGGCAGGTTCTAACCCGATTCTAGCAGAGGAGTCTAGAGCAGTTACCGATGACGAGCGTCAAGCACAGGACTCCGACTCAGCCACCTATCTTCCTAGGGTAGCACCCCTACCATCTGTTAGGCCTGCAGAGCCAGATGTTAATACAGTTGTTCCGAGCCCATTTTTGGGTCCTTTCTTTCTACGCAGGATTGACAAAGTCGCAGGAGAGGGCCCCAGTGCTAAGCCTGGGGTGTGAGTTAATGTAGTGTGACGAAGTATTTTTATTTTGGCATGTACATATTAAGCAACAGTACACTAGTAGGTTAGCATAATTTTGTTATGTATATATGATCACGGTTAACTAGAAATATGACGGTATTATGTAAATAAATAAAAATATGTTAGATATTTAAATGTTTCCTTTATTGCTTTATATACATGCCACTTAGGAAAAAGAAAATAGATATGGATATATATATGCTGCTATGCCGGACTGATAAAACATGAAATATTGTAATTATTGTAAAATGTCACAAGAATCACAAAGAGCAATGGAAGCAGAGATGGAATCTCAAGCTTCCGGAATCGTTGTACCCAAAGAGGTACAAGAAACAATACCTGAATCAACTGCACCCGAACTACCAAACCAAAATGACATATTAAGGCAAATGTCAGTTGCGTTAGAATTGGAGCAAATCCAAGAGAATCAAGGAAGTCGTTCACAGCGAAGGCAACAAAAACGCAGTCAAGCTCAGAATATCTCAGGAAACTATCAATCAGCTAGTAAGAAATCTAGAGGAGGAGGCTCCACTGGAGGATACCAACGGGGTAACCAAAGTCGAGATTACACCAGAGGTGGAGCTAGACAGACAACCTCAGAGATTAGTACTGGTAGGTCTGGAAGAGGTTACGGAAGTGGCCGCGACGGATTCAACCAATTTGATAATACGACAGAGGAAAGAGTTTTGTACCCCCGATGCGAATACTGCAACAAGCGTCATCTAGGGAAATGTTGGTTTATAACCGGGAGGTGTTTAAGATGTGGTTCACCTGACCATATGGCAAGAGGCTGCCCACAGCCAAGGAATAGGAATTCCGTGTCAACAGAAGGTTCAAATATAGGTGCAGGAAGAGGTCGAGGTTGAGGAAGTGGTCGACCGACACAGTTTAAAGTAGCCAATAAGCCGGAAAGTTCAACACCTGCTAAGATATATGCTATGGAAGCAAGAAAAGATGAGGAGGTACCGGACGTGATAGCAGGTCAGATACATATGTTTGGTACTTTGTTTATGCTTTAATAGACCACGCTTTACACATTCATACATATGCACCATGAATTCAAAGTTAGAAAATTTAAGTGTAGCTACAGATGAAATTGGGATAGAAGTTACTAGTCTTTTAGGGGACGAGGTAATTACAAAGAAGGTAAATTGGAATTGTCCAATTGAGATCCATGGAAAGAAATTCCTTGGAGATTTAATGGTATTACCTTTTCGAGAATTTGAAGTAATTTTTGGTTTGGATTGGCTATCCAAACATAAAGCATTAGTAGATTGTGAACGGAAACGAGTGACATTACGAACACCAGAAGGAGAAGAAATCATCTTGGTAGGGAAAAGAAGAGATTACCTTATCAACGTGATTTCAGCTATGACAGCTAAGAGGTTGGTGCAAAAAGGTTACGAAGCATATTTAGTTTATGCATTGGAAGCTAAAAAGGAAGTTAACAAAATACAAAAGATTTCGACCATCTGTGAATTTCCAGACGTGTTTCCTGAGGAACTGCCTGGCATACCACCCAGAAGAGAAGTAGAGTTTGGCATCGATGTTTATCCAGGAGCGGCACTAGTTTCTATAGCACCCTACCGTATGGCTCCAGCAAAGCTCAAGGAGCTTAAGACTCAATTGCAAGAACTTTTGGATAAAGGGTTCATACGACCCAATGTGTCATCATGGGGAGCGCCAGTATTATTCGTTAAAAAGAAAGATGGATCGTTAATATTATGCATGGATTATCGGCAGTTAAACAAACTAACGATTAAAAATAAGTATCCCTTACCACGTATAGATGACTTATTTGACCAACTCAGAGGCGCATGAGTTTTCTCAAAAATTGATCTAAGATCTAGGTATCATTAGTTGAGAATTAAAGAAGAAGATATACCAAAAACTGCGTTTAGGACCCGATATGGACATTATGAATTCATAGTGATGCCATTCAGGCTTACAAACGCACCCGTAGTACTCATGGATTTAATAAATAGGATATTCCACCCGTACTTAGATCAATTTGTAGTCGTATTCATAGATGACACATTGGTATATTTCAGGACCCTAGAAGAACACAACCAGCACCTTGGGATTGTATTACAAACACTGAGAGAAAAGCAATTATATGCCAAGTTTAGTAAATGTGAGTTTTGGTTAAGTGAAGTGGCTTTCTTAGGGTATATTGTATCGGCCGAAGGAATCAGAGAAGACCCAAAGAAAGTAGAAGCAGTGTTGGATTGGAAATCACCAAGGACAGTAACTAAAGTGTGAAGTTTTCTTAGATTAGCAGGATATTATCGACGTTTTGTTAAAGGATTTTCTATCATTGCCGCACCATTAACCCGACTTTTGCAAAAGATGTGAGATTCCAATGGACGGATAAGTGTTAAAAGAGTTTTGAAGAACTAAAGTCTAGACTTACCGAAGCACCTGTGCTTACACAGCCGGAATCAGGAAAGGATTATGTGATTTTCAGCGACGCCTCACACATTGGACTCGACTGTGTATTGATGCAAGAAGGAAAGGTAGTAGCGTATGTTTCACGACAACTCAAGCCTCACGAGAAGAATTATCCTACCCATGATTTGGAATTAGCAGCGATAATATTGGCTTTTAAGATGTGGAGACATTACCTTTACGACGAGAAGTGTTACATATACACAGATCATCAGAGTTTGAAGCACTTACCGTATCAGAAGGATTTGAACTCACGACAAAGAAAATGGGTCCAATTGTTAGCCAACTACAATTATTGATAGGTGCTAAATTATACATAATTTTATATGGAATTACTATTTAACTTTGCTTATAATTGGTGGTTAATTCAATTATTTAGCACTTATTCTGTCAATTTTTATTTGCCAGGTCATAATCGAGTTTTATTTACGGAAAGGAATAGAAATCAGGCGATGCGATGTACTTTTGGGCGACAAAATGCAAGTCTAGGACTTAAATGAAAATATGCAGCACGATTGGGGGTGATTTTGGGCTATGTAAGAAACAATGGGCTGGTGAAGGTTATTTTGCAATAAAACGCATGGTTTTGGGAGTTAAGGAGTTGCCTCTACTGTTCCAAATTGGAAGAGACTCTGATGATATAAAAACGGGGCATTTGGGCTTAATGAGGCTGAACCAAAACGCACGGTTCTGTGCATTTTGAAGACTAAAATGAGGAGCAGTGAAACGTTGGCGTTTTGAGAAGGAGGCTAAGTTTTCTGCGTTTTGGTGTTGCTCTCGTTTTGAAATCGAAAAGAGGAGTTGAGAAGCAGGTGTCACGATCTGTTAACGAGGGATTCAAAAGAGATTTCGGAGATTTGAAAGACTGATTTGATGATTCGAAGACTGGATTTGTGGGATTTTTCGAATTTGAATTAAAAAATAACAATAGAAATACAGACCAGATCAACAGACCGAAAAGAAAAAAGACAGAGATTCACGAGAGAGGAGAGATCAAAGAAGGAGTTCTGGTTGGAACCCGCGCTTCACCGGAAAATCAAAAGAAGGGTTCCGATTAGAAACTCTGGTGGTTCTGCACTTTGAGAGTTTTCGAGAAAGGAATAGAGTTTTCAAAGAAGAACAATAGTAATCTATAGAATCAAAGAACAACCAGATCAGATCGAGAGGAAGGAGATTGACGAAGAACACGAACCCGAAAGAGAACAGACCCAACTAAAAATGCAGAACCTGGGTGATTCTCTTTAGTTCGAAAAATCAAATATAAACCAGAGATTGATGAACGAATACGAAGAATAGTACCTTCAGAACTCAAAAAACTCACGACCGAAAAGGAAATAAGTAGACGAACTGGTTTATTTTGGCGAGGCTTTCTGGATGACCAAAAAATAAAGGAACCAGACCTGATCTTGAACAGAGAAAGGATTTTTGAAAGAGGGAAACGAAGCACAGAAGCAGCTCAAAAATGGTGCAGTAATGGGTGAAACAGAGCAGAACCAGAGGAAAGCCAAAATAGTGACGTTTTGGGAAGAACAGGGCAGTAAAACTTCCAATTCAGTATTGTTCTGATTTTATTTTTGATATTTGTTAATTTTTGCTGGAATTTAATTGAGGATGATGAGCTGAATGTATTTTGGGATTTTGCAATTTCTTTCCTGTTCTATTTATCATTTGGAATTGTTGATGTTGAAATTGATGTTGAGCAAGAATTAAAATTTGATTGTGTTTGGATTTTTAAAGATGAACCTTAGATTAAAATATTTGATGTGATTTGTTGGGTTAATTTGATTTATTATTGTCGTTGTGATTTAATTGCGTTTATATATTGTTTGAATTAATTTCTGCTAGCGACTTTGATTCATGTCAGTTTTTGTATTGTGAGTGTGAGAAAACCGCATGTAAATTGATCACCCGTAATTAAAAGGAGTTGCATGCAAACCTATAGATATGTCAACATAAATCCTCTGGATTGG
The DNA here is from genome assembly GCA_949640765.1 of Croton laevigatus. Lineage (NCBI taxonomy): Eukaryota > Viridiplantae > Streptophyta > Magnoliopsida > Malpighiales > Euphorbiaceae > Croton > Croton laevigatus. The sequence goes on from CATIWJ010016372.1 coordinate 6,004, forward strand.
GGTCAAACCCAATACTGGGAGCTCATAAAATGAACTAATGCGAGACTAGGGGTTTTAATTAGAACGAGAGTTCAATTAATCAGCCTAGGATTAGACATTAATTAGCTCGAAAGAGTGATTAACATAATTTAGGAGTTCCTACGGTCCAATGACGATAACAATCAATTAATTCGAACGAGTCGAGTTTAAGTTTTAGGGGGATTCAAAATCTAGACACTACTTGATTAATCTCTATTGTTTTCTTGTCTCTGAAGTGAATTGCTGTTATTTTTGTTTGTTTATTATTTTTAAGTTAGAAAATTCAAATGCTTAATTTGTCGGCTAGATAATAGGAAGAGAGTTAGTACTAGTACTCGTTAGTCCCTGTGGGATACGACACTCAGTACTCCGGTAGCTATACTGCGGAACGATAGGTGCACTTGCCTAACGATCTGTAGCATAGTCGCTCGGATGCATATCAATTATACGATAAACTACCATCCCGGTAAAGCTAATGTCATAGCAGATGCACTCAGCAGAAAGTTAGTAGCGGCAATGCACACTATGAGAATAACAGTAGAAGAAATAGAGGATGAGGCTGTAATAGCGGAGATGCACATACAACCTGAATTTCTACAACAAATCAAGGAAGCCTAGGAAATAGACGAACAAGTTAAGAAATGGAAAAAGCAAAAACAAGTGGATCAGGGAGACAATTCCCAAATACGTCCCGACGGCGTATTAAGTTATAAAGGAAGATTGGATGTGCCAAGAACAGGAAAAATACGAGAAAAAATCCTGTATGAAGGTCATGATAGTCCATATGCTATGCACCCAGGTAGCACAAAAATGTATCAAAATTTGAAGAAAACGTATTGGCGGCCTGGAATGAGGAAGAGTATTGTAAGGTATGTAACAAAATGCCTAACTTGTCAACGAGTTAAGGCTGAACATCAAGTACCAGCCGGTCTACTCCAGGCAATAAACATACCGACCTAGAAGTGGGAAGAGATAACAATGGATTTCATTATAGGCTTACCAATGACGAGAGATAGGAATGATGCTATATGGGTGATAGTAGACCGACTTACTAAGTCGGCACATTTCTTACCTGTCAGAATAGATTATTCGTTAGACAAGCTTGCGGAGTTATATGTTAAAGAAATTGTGCGACTACATGGAGTTCCAAATTCCATCATTTCAGACAGAGATCCACGCTTCACATCAAAATTTAGGGACAAAATGCATACGGCATTAGGAACCAGGCTGAAATTTAGTACTGCATTTCACCTACAAACAGTTGGACAATATGAAAGGGTAATTCAGATTCGAGAAGACATGTTGTGATCCTGTGTATTAAAGCTCGGAGGAAGTTGGGACAGACATTTAAGTTTAATGGAGTTTGCATACAACAATAGTTATCAATCCAGCATAAAATGTCTCCATATGAAGCGTTATATAAGAGAAAATGTCAGTCACCACTGTGTTGGACCGAGCTAAGTGAGAGAAGGATGATAGGACCAAACCTAGTTAAAGACATGGAGGATAAAATAAAGATCATCCAAAGCAGTTTGAAAGCAGCAACAGATCGACAGAAATCATATGCTGATCGCAGAAGAAGAAAACTAGAATTTGAAAAAGGAGACAAAGTTTTCCTTAAAGTTTCTCCATGGAAAAAGGTGCTAAGGTTTAGAGAGAAAGGTAAAGTAAGTTCAAGGTATATCGGACCATACGAAGTGCTAAAGCGTGTCGGTCCGGTAGCCTATAAGTTAGCCTTACCACCAGAATTAGACAGAATACATGACGTTTTTCATGTTTCTATGCTGAAAAAGTATCATCCGGACCCTTCTCACATTCTTGAAGCTCAAGAAGTGGAAGTCAAACCGAATTTGACATATAAAGAAGAACCAGTGAAAATTTTAGCTCGTGAAACTAAACTACTTAGGAACAAAGAGATTCCACTGGTAAAAGTCCTTTGGAGAAACCATAAAGTAGAGAAAGCAATATGGGAGACTGAAAAGACAATGAGAGAACAATACCCATATCTGTTTGCATCTAGTTAAGCTTCGAGGTGAAGCTTTAAATTTAGTGGGAAGGAAATGTAACGTCCATTTTTCCAGGTATTCCAAGTAAGTGCTAAGTATACGCACGACACGGGACCCAATAGGGCACCGAGGTCGGGCGACAGTCTAGAAAGCTCTGTGAAGTGACTGTAAATAATGTAAATAATGGAAGATGCGTGAGAAATAAAGGTTCTGGTAAGATAACCAGCGCGTCCGGAGATAAAAACCGGTCTCTATTTTTAGCTAAGACATAAACCTACAACTTTCTCTTTTATGAGTTTCCCAAATTCTGACTCTATCATGTTCGAAATTCTGTTCGAATCTAACCCCAAGAATTTGCCAGAATTATAATTTCAGTTTTTTCATCTATTAATTCATCACATCTTATTTATTCTATCATTTATAACCAAAACCCTAAAATTTTCAGATTTGATTCTTCATCAAATTATGTAGCTAAAACATAAAATTGATAAGGGGAAGACACTTACATGAATTTCTTCTTCTTCCTCTTCTTCTTCTTCTTCTTCTTTCTCTTTTAGTTTTCCCTTCTCTCTTCTCTCCTCTCCTTTTTAGTTTTCTTTCTTTCTTTTTCCCTTTTGTGAGCCGGCTGCTCTTAGCCCAAAATGAAGAGGATTTCCCTTAGTTTCCTTTAGGTTTGTGTTGAAAGTTCAAGAAGGGAAGTGTGGCCTTCTTTGATTGGTTCTTTTCCCTCTTTTTTTTTTTTTTTTGTAATCCAATGGCTATTAATTATTCAAAATAATATATTTTCAAGAGTCATAATCTTGCCATGTGTCAATCCCTCCAAAATTTTCTTGATGAACAAGAACATTCTTCAAGTCCTAACCTTTCTCAAATAACCCCCTTCATTTGATAAGATATTTCCATTAAGTCCTTCTAAGGTCCTCACTTAGTCTAGTTGTCGTTCTTCGTTAATAACTTTTTACGTACTAGTCCAAATTCAGTAATTCTTGTGCCAAATGAACCCAAACCCCTAAATTTATGTCATATTCAAATTTCAAATTGATCCGAACTACAGATAATATTTGGAGTCGTTTTCTATCTGGTCCCGTCGCACTGCCTTAGGCAGCCTACGCACTGTCTACTAATTTCGTCATAATTTTGTCTATACATATCCAAATTAGGCGGTTCTTGTTTCTACGTTTAACTAACACATAAAGGAACAACTTTTATGTTTTACATATTTGCAAAATAAGTCATCTTGGGGTCCGAAATTCTGGTCAAACGCAAAGATTCTACTCGAGTCAAGTTTTCGTGTTTCAGCGGAATCAAACTCAAAGATTCTACGCGAGTCAAGTTTTCGTGTTTCAGCGGAATTCTCCGCACATGTAATTCTGGAAACTACTGTAATTTCACCCTTATGATCTATTTAATCTCAAAACCTCATATTTAATATATTTTCAAGGTTTAATATCATTTTTAGGAAAATTCCATTTTAGTCCTTATCTTTCTCAGAATTTACCAAAATGCCCTTATATCTTTTTATACGTGCATTTTCTGAAAATTCCGTTACGCCTCGTTGCGACCAGTAAATTTCCTAGATTTCATATTTAACATCCGTTATAGGCACTACTAAGACCATTTGTAACTTTTTAAAAAATTACGTTTAGGTCCCTAACCTTTTCTATAATGCTCGATGGGTTCCGCTGAGCCCCGTTGGCGTACTTTTGCCTCTCGGATGCAATCATTGCCCGTCTGATATCTTACTGTAGTTTTTATTACCAAATTGACATATTTAGGGTTGACTTCCCATGGAGGTCACCCATCTTAACTTATACTATGACCTGAGCACGTTTAACTTCAGAGGTTTGGCGAATTTCTCCGCGATCCTTCCGAGTTCGCGTGCCCGGTCTGCACCATCTTTATCTACAACTGTCAAATATTATGCATATACTCGATTTCCACATTCCTCTATTTACGATCTGTGTATAATTTACGTTTTTCATTATTTCCTCCTTTTTACTTACCTTTTGTTTACCATTGGTTTACTCTTTATTTATCTTACTTATAACTAGTTTACTTTTCGTTTACAATGATTTACTACATTTATAATTTGTTATATCTTGTTTATCACACAATTACTATACTTATAATTGGTTTACTTCTAGTTTACCACTAGTTTACTATGTTCATAATCTATTAGCTTATTGTTTATTATTGGTTTATTATACTTATAATTCATTTATTTTCCTTTTACAAAGGGTTTTCTTCCTTAATTTTCCTTATTATTAACTCATTCTACCTTTCTTCCCGTAGATCATTCAATATTTCAGACATTACAGATTTTGGGGCGTTACAAACCAGGTGAAGGATACGAGCCAAATATCATTTCTGGTGCTCTAACTTTCTGAAAATCACGCGATGACCCCAAACTTTTCTACCGACTTTCATTTTGACCCTCCAGCTTATTTTATTTAGATAATTGACCCTAAAACTTATTTTAGCTCTTCAATTTCACCCAACAGTTTAATAAATTAATTAATTTGATTTTATTTTGATAATTTAATATTTTTAGGATCTAAATAAATTATAAAGACATTATAATTTACTATAAAATGTGGTAAAAATTATTAAATAGATTTAATTTGACAGAAAAATATTTAGAGGCCCAAATTAATTAGAAATTAATTGGACTTGTTACAAAAATTAAATTTAATAATTGACTAATAGAATTATATTTTGATTTAAATAAAAACAGTATTAACTTATAATTAATATTTTGATTAAGGGAAAAATTAATAAAAGGT
>CATIWJ010016395.1:0-52390 GCA_949640765.1 Croton laevigatus
AAGAGTAACATATAAATTTTTAAAATTACTTTAATAGTAGCCAAGAAATTTCGTATTTTTTGTCAACTTCAAATTTAACCATAAAATGGTTTGTAACCAAATATATAAAATATAATTTTTTTTTTATCAATATAGTAGCAATTTTGTTCATACATAGCAGTTACAAGTTAGATTTTCTTTCTCATTTTTATGTGTGTTGATCATCGAGCAAGATTACTGCAAACTCAAAGAATATAGAGGAAAGTACCAAATCAAATGGCTATTTACAGGTAAAATTTGATTTGGATATGTACTATAAAATTATTTTTCATAAGAAAAGCACCAAATTAAATGAAAAATATAATGTTCAAAAATATTATTACAGTCAATTGTCCGAAAATTAATTTTTTCTGTCAAGATCGAAAGATTACTATCAAACATAAGGTTTTAATTATTTTTTATTATATTTCTTATTTATCGAGTGTATGATGGTATATTGCAATTATATTATCAATTAATAAAATTCATATTTTATTTAAATAAAAACATGTGACTTTTAAATTGATTGGTGAATTAATCTTCTTTTTTTAAATATCAAAATAATGTATTTTATTTATTGTGTGAATAAAAATTTGTGAAATTTGATAATATTAATATTATTGATGAGTCAATTTGTTGCTGGAGGGCAGAAATAAATAGGAGGATGAAAAAGGAAAATACAAAATGGGTAGTGCATGAACTAAATTAGACCCGTGGGAATATGTAAATCTGGCACTTTTTTTTTTTCAAATTTAAAAAACAAATAAGTGGCAAAATTTGAAAAAAAATTCTCATTAAATTTTGAAAGAAAATTGTTTTTATCATTTTAATAAAAAAAAAATTCTACAATAATTTTACAAAAATCTATAAGATAATTATACAATAACTATAATGATACAATAATTATATAACACTAATATAACAATGGTGCAAAAAATATATAATAGGTCTGAATTTTTTTTGTTTGTGAAAAAACAGTACAATAATTTTATAAAAATTATATAATAATTGTACATATATTTTTTTATTTGTATTTTTTTATTAAATAAATTAATCAAATATTTTTTTTAAGTTATTATTTTAGACTTTTTTGGACACCCAACTCTTTTGCTAGTTGAAATGGCCGTTCTAAGACTCTCTGGATTAGATGTTCTTGCGTTTTTCTTTTATTTTCTTTCCAATATCACATGGAAAAAAGGACAAGAAAAGGTCTGCCACGTCAGGTAGTACAGATAGGATATGTTTATGCTTTACGTGGTTTGAGGGTCAATCTCAACAGTAACAATTAGAACCTTTTAGTTTCTTTTTTTTTTGGGTTACAGCAAATAATCAGATATGCATTTTTGACTTTAGTATTAGTATTTTTATGATTTATGACGCAACCTATTAAAAATAGGTTGCTTGTCGTTTACGGAAATTGTACAGCTTCAAAATCTAATCTCCTTTCATATTTCTCCACCATCTAACCATTTCTTACCTAAATAGGAAATAGAGTAAATTTCACAAGAAGCACGTGATTTTTAAAGTTTTAACACATTATTTTTTAAATTTTAAATTTTTACTTTAAAAAAAAAAAATATTTTTTTAACATAACTTAAAAATATAAACTTTTAATGATATAAGATAAATATTCAAATTAGAATGAATCATAATATTATTATAATCTATAATTATTATTATAGATTTAAATCTAATTATTGTTTTTGTATTAGTAATATTTTTCTTTTTTTTATTAAATATAATATTTATTATTTCTATTTGAATTAATTGTATTTATTAATTAAAAATAATACTTTGCTAAAAAAGTGTAGTGTTTATTTTATAAATATATAATTTGCAGTAAAAAAAAATTAAAAAGTCATCAATAATTTTATTATTATTATTATTCTTATTATTTATTAAAAGAAATCAACATAAAAAAAATATAATTTTTCAATTTTAAAAATAATATTAAATTTAAGGGTCAAAATAAGAAATGAAACTTCTAACTAATTAGAAGAAATTGTATTTTTACCTAAAAATATATTTTATGCAAATTTATATAAAGTAATATTTTTAAATAAATATTTAAAATTTAAAAACTAATATGTCATAACCTTCAAAATCCAGAAATGGCATCAAGTGTAATTCTGTAGACTACAGAAAAGATAACTATCCTACATAAAATTTCTACATATTTACATCGGGGGGAAAAAATTAAAAGTTTCTTCTTCCTGTATATTAATTGGTTGGTGATGTAAAGCATGATCTCATAATAATAATGATAAAATTAATAATGCAACTTTGCAATAACAGTATAAATTACAATAAATTGACTTTGTTATAATATTTATAGGGAAGTAACGGGCGGTGGATATCATTCCACTTTCAAATTTTATCATTCCAAAGAAAAGCAAAAGCAAAAGATACATATAAATGGAGAGAGCTATCATTCTCTAATGGAGTTTGATGCGTCTCGCTATGAAAGTGGAGGAGCCACCATACATATATTACTTAAACAGTTGATGGTGGCTTTCTTTTATTTTTTTTTAGAAAGAAAAAGTAATAATGGTCCACTTGCACAAGAGACATGCTTAAAGTTTTATTTTAATTTTAAACCTTTCTATCCCTTAATTTTTGCGTTAAGTATGTTCTCCATACACAAACGGAAAGGTTACAAGTCTCCAAGACTTCAACTTTTTGGGTTTTTTTTTTTATTTTTTTTAAATAGTCAGATGGATGGTATATATAAAGTTCCGATATTAAACATAATGAATTATTATTTTCTGATGTTGGATCTGTTTTACAATTAAGACAGAAAATAATATGTACTACTAATATATACTGTTATATTTTTAGTCGTATTTAATTTATAATACAAAATAAAAATTTAAAAACTGTGAACTATTATATTTGATTTCGGCCTCTGTATAAACAATCCATTGGACTATTTTAAAAAAAAAATTGAAAGTCTCAAAGTCTCGAGAGACTTCTATCGGAACCCACACACAAAAGCTTCCAGCTCTCCTCTCTTCCTTTTCGTTTACTAGTGCTTTCTGTTTTTCGATTGATGCTTAGAGAAGGGCAACTGTTGTTCATGTTATCATAGTATCTAACAACTAAGAAATTGTTTAATCATGGGAGAATGACTCAAGGACATCTTTGTCAAGCGAATTGAGTTATTCCATTTCCTTTAGATCTTATGTTGCTTCTATTTTTTTTACAACAAATAAGTAGATATGATTAAAATTGCTATCCAATCATGATAGATGGATTCCTTTTTTGAGCAATAATAGTTGATATATCATACCAACACATAATCTATATATATATTTTTTTTTCATTCAAATAACTTTAGAAAACCCCCCAAAAAAAATCTTTAATACTACTATATTAACAATAATAATCAACATTTGATTGGTTATTCCCTAAAAAAACCATAGGGCTGGTTTTATCACCTTTTATGAGAAGTTGTGATTTTATTTTTGAATTCTCAAAACCATGTTTAAAAGGAAGTGATGATGATAACAAACCCTAGCCATCTTCTCCTCTCTTTTTTTTTTTCCTCTTTAACTTCATCATATTTGATCGTTTGAACCAACGTCAATCTTCCATCGACGGTGGTTCTTTATTCGTTCTTTATTGTTTTTTATCTTTTTTAGTTTAGTGTTTCTCAAAATAAATTCCAAATTTCTATTTATTTGGATCAAATTTTATATTTTGTCTCAAATATATTTTATTAATAGATTTTGAGTGTTTATCTCTCAAATATATCTAGTTAACAGATTTTGAGTATGGCCCCTTTGTGGGTTTATTATTTGATGTTATTTCTCATATTTCTGTTTATTTTTGTTGGTAATTGGAAAATACAAGATGGATTGTTGATTTTTTTTTGTATGGAGCACGGATTTTCAAGATTGGGTGATATTTTTATTTCAATGAAGCTTAGTAGCGCGGACTGTTCCTCTATTAAAGTTTATTTACTCAATCTTTTCTACGAGTTTCAGATGTAATCAATATAAAGAACATCAATACAAAAAGTTTCAAATGTCAACCAATATGAAGGAACAATTTTTTGCCCAACGAAGATCATCTTCAACAAAGTATTTAGAGTGCGTTTGATTGGGGATAATCAGGAAAGGGAAAGTGAATGAAATGGGTTGATTCTCTTTGTAATTATTTGTTTGGCCAATTTAATCATTCATTTTACCTTTTTTCTTTTTAGTTTTCTCTCAAAGTCCTCTACATTGATTCCCCACCCCCCTCTAGGATTTTCTATTCCTATTCCCCTCCCCACTAATAATAATAATAATAATAATAACTTGTAATAATTCCCCACCCCCTTTATAATTTTCTATTCCCATTCCCCTCCCCACTAATAATAATAATAATAACTTGTAATAATATTATTAATAATAACAATAATAATAATTTTGATTCTCTGATTCAAATCAAACAGTCAAAAAAGAATTAGAGGCAAATCATTCTGTTTCTGAAATATACCCAAACATGGAAATGTATTATGATTCATGTTTCCTTTCTCCTTGTTTCCCTTTCTTGATTCCATTCCATTTTCCGTACGCGAACCAAACGTTTCCTCAATTTTTCACACATGTATTTTTTATTTCTCTTTTACGAGAAATTTATGATGTACATTTTTTTTATTATTTATTAATATATTGCCATTTTATGTCAACGAAAAAAAAGAAAGAAAAAATGGCGATGCCCTTATTGTAAAAGCTACGAGAAGTTTTAATCCTTATTATGTAGCCAATGATATTTATCTGACCAATTAGATCTCCATGCCTTTCCACTCCAACTTGTAACGCTTCTTATATGTTTATTTCAGTAGACTTATAAAGGGCTTTTCGGCGACCGACCGGACAGTTTTTGGTATTTTTCGGCCAAATGGCTCAGAGTCTACTGAAAATAATTGCATATTTGAGAACCTTGTGTTGAGAAGAATCTAGAAATGTATTTTGTGTTGATTGTTGACACTGTTTGCAGTTTTCGGCGACCGAACGGTGACCGAAATATTTCGTCGACAGAACCTATTCTGCACCGTTTCGACATTTCGAACCCGAAAATGGACTTCGTTTAACGATTTGAGAACCGGATTGACCAATAACATAAATATCGCAAAAATATTAAAGTAACAAAGTATGTTTAATTAAGAAAATAAATAGGATTGTTATCAAGATAAATAGAATATAATAATGGAAATTAATTAAAGGCACTATCGACGTTAGTAATTGAAATGAAAAGGAAATATTGTTGACATAGTCCGAATTAGTTATCGACTCCAAATGATTATATTATAATAAGTTTTAAAGATGGAAAATTATAAGAGGACAATTGGGCAAGTAAATATAAAATATAGAGTTTAAATAAAATGGTTTGATATAAATAATTGGATTAATGGAACAGTGAGGACTTATGACTGTAAATTATTATGGGAAGGATAAGCTAATAAGGAACTCTGAAGTAAACCAATAAGCATATTGGTAATGAATAAGTACTAAGAACCCATTAGAAGAGTATCATTAAGATTGATTTAGTAATGAAGGAAGTGAATAATAAATAGAGTAGAACTAAATATAGTGAGTGAATAAGGAATTAATTGTGTTGTGATTTTAGATAACACTGGAATTAATCAGAATGAGGAAACGTAGGAGTATCGCATGTCAGGCAAGGCGTCAAAACAGGTTTGATATTTTACCCTTATTCGATGTGTTGTGATGATGTGTTGTACTGTTATGAATGTGCCCTACTTGTTATGTTTGTGTTGGTATGAATTATCGTTGTATATTATTTATGTTATAAGAGTAAAGTATCCAATGAGCTTATTGCTCAGTAAGTTTAGTGTTTACTAAACTTGTAGGTTATAAAAGCCGAGGAAAGACCAATCTAGCGGATCGACATCAGAACAACTAGAAGATTAGATGGCATATACTGATGAATTGTAAAGGTGCTGTAGTATATATTGTAAGAGTTGTAAAAGAGATTAATTTTTGTAATGTAATAATTGTATTAAATTTCAAATTTTAAGTTTTTTATACCATACAAGTACACATGTAACTTTCTTATAGGTTTATTTCGGTAGACTTATAAGGGCCGTTACAAAACTTCCATCTCATTCTTGCTTCTCTATTAACTCTCACGCTTTCTAAATAGTTGTCACCATTCATCCCTTGGACGACAGTAGCTCATAATCATGGCCGGTATTAACAACTCATCAAAGTGTGCTTTTGAGCCATATATGAAAAGATATTTTGGATTTCTTGCTCCAACCTACTTGGAAGTCAAGATTTATCCACTTAATTCACTAATTTTTTAGCTAGTTTTGGATCTGTTAAGTTTATTTGTCTTCTTTTCTTGGAAGATTTCCTATTATTGGTCATAGATATGTGTTTTTCCTTTTATTCATGAATTTTGATAAATTGTTTGGAATTTTGATGAGTGTTTTTGTTATTTATGTTTTCTGTATAGGAGCTTTTGCTCCTTTGCGGGAAATTAGTTTCTTACCTATACTCAGTGTGCAAATTCAAATATTATTAAAAAAAAAAAAACTGTACTATTCAACCAAAAGTTCCCTATAAGTTTGGATAGTACATTAAGTTTATTATAGTCATAGTTGTTAAATTGTGAATCAAATCGAGTACCCGAAATACCAAATTCTTAAATCGAGAATCAAATCGTATCGTAAGATTCACATTAAACTTAAAATTTATATTAAAGGTATAAATTAAGTCTTGAAATAAAGCTAGAAACAAGTCAAATAGTATTAGTTCAGCCTATTTTGAGATATTGTAAAAAATAAAAAAATTATAAATACAGTAGTATAAAATTTTCTGAAATAAATAAAAAATCATAGTACTCTTAATTATCATAGAGAAAGAAATACCTGAATTGAAGTATTTGGAAAGAAATATTTATCTTGAAGTGTTTTTCTTTTTGATATACATGTTTTAAAGTTTCTTTCTTTTTTTTTTATCCTTTCCATATGGAGTTTTAGAATAGTTGAAGAATCAGATAGAGTCGTATAGATATATAGATCATCTATGATTATTATCCCTTTAAAGAAATTTGATGTTAATACATTAACTATAAACTATAAAATCAAGTTGATTTCTATATTAACTAGCGAATAGATATTAAGCACAATTTATTAGTTTACTTTTAAAAAATGACTTTTTTCTCTTTTGATCTATATATAAATCAAATTGAGGGAGTAAAAAGTTTGTTATTTTGATTTTAATTGTACTCAACCAAAATTATTATGATATATGTTTGCCCTAAGAAAAGCCACAAACATACTCAAAATTAAATTTTATGTAAGTTTACACCTAATGAGAAGTTAGTCAGTTTTACATCTAAATTTAATTTGTATTCTGAATCAAATTATAATAAATGTAAAGTTTTTACTACAGTATTATTTTTTAAAACAGTCTATATCTAATAAACCATAATTAGTATAACAAAGTTCTCAAAAGCTAAATATAATCAATTTGACATTTTTTTCATCAAAATCATTTACATGCATACTTCAATAAAAAGAAAAAAAAGAAATTTCAATTTACTACCGTATCATCTTCTTACTGGGCTATTTGCCAGAAATATTTTAGTGTTATCATAATTAAACTTGAGACACCTTTATATTACAAATTAATTAAGGCACTTATTAAGTATTATGAGGCTAATAGTTAATGAAATTTAACCCTAATTTTTATAATTAAAAAAAATTAATGAGGTTTTACTAGAGTTTTTATTTTTATTATTCTGGTGTCTAAATCATGTACTTATTGCATGTATCTTTGTTTGTTGGTAAATAGAAATGATTCCAAGAACAAAATAATGTAGCGTTGGAAATATTTTTAAAATTCTCTCCATTATTTAGATTGGAACAATAAACATTATATATTCGGATTGGAGGTGGTCCAAAAGCATACTACTATTATATTTGATTCTAAAATAAACAACTTGCTCTATGGATTAATAATGAGTGAAACGACTTCGTATTGTTCGAATACTAAAACCATTTCCTTTTCAAGAATCAAGATATGCATAAAAAATCTTTATCAGAACCCACGAGTCAGCAAGCAAACGCGAATAAAGAATGCCGTCTACGCGTGTGAAGCGAATTCTATCTTCTTCATCAGACCAAGTACAACTTGAATTTAGTTCTTCTGCTTGTACACTACTTCCAAAGAGCCAAGGTAATGACAGAGATAACTCCAATGGCGACCTTAGAGAAGCAAGTCATGGTGGTTGGGGTCGATGATAGCGAACATAGCTTGTACGCTTTGGGTTGGACGCTCGATCATTTCTTCGTTCCTTTCGGTTCCAATTCTCCTTTCAAACTCGCCGTCGTAAACGCCAAACCTAACGCCGCAATTGCTGCTGGTCTTGCCGGACCTGGTACTTTTTCTATATATATTATAATATGCACACACACGAGTTTTCTTGTATTGGTTTGATTAAGCTAGTTTGTTTTGATTTCTTATAGGGGCTGCTGAGGTTTTGCCGTATGTCGAATCGGATTTGAAGAAAATAGCTGCAAGAGTTATCGAACAAGCAAAGGAAATCTGCACAAGTAAATCGGTAAGCCTTCGTTTGTTTCAAGGGAAGAGAAAAGAATGGAAAAGGAACTTTTCAAATTTCCATTGTTTGGATAAATATAAATGGAGGAAATAGAAACCAGATGGAAAGAAAATAAAAATTAAAACTATTTCTCTCCAGAAAGGGAGGGAAATTAATAAAGTATTATAGGAAGTTTAGAATATGATTTTACCCTAATAACCTTAGGGAAATTAATTTTATATTAACGATATAATGGTCAGTTTACTTTCATTATCATTTTTATTTTTTATTTTTAAATCTAGCAAACCAAATAATAAAAAAAAAAATTTAATTTTCGTTCCATTAATTTCTTTTCTTTTTCATCATAATTATTTTTTTTTTTACACACTCATAAATCCAATTCCAAACACAGATCCATCCTTTACTCTTGATTTTTTGACTTTTGATCTCCAATTCCAAGCATCAGCGGTGGCAACCATTACAATATCATTTGCTATTTCTGAAATCTGTGTTACGGATCCAACTATTATGAAATCTGTGGTCAATGTTCCTTGTATCGCGCTCAAGCTTGTGCTACTGCGCTGGACATCTTAGCCATATTTACCCGTTTCTTTGACAACGACGTCGAATCCCGACAGTTGATTTTGATTTCTAGTATTATAGTGACAAATTTAGGCTCCATATATATATTTGAAGTAGGCTCCATATATATATAATTCTTCAATTATATATTAAGGTAAAATATGCGCATTCATGTTCTAGAAACAGACATCTATGCATTAGAACAGGGAAGAAACATTGCTCATGATTCTGTTCGCCCATCTAGTGCTAACAAAAATATGAGTCTCAAGTTGGTAGTTTTGTACATCTATTTTCTGAATCTGCAGTACTTTGGCAATATTTTCCTAATTATTTTAGCTTCTTGCAGGTGAATGATGTCACATATGAAGTTGGTGAAGGCGATGCTAGGAATATCCTGTGTGAAGCTGTTGAAAAGCACCATGCTTCTATACTGGTTGTGGGTAGTCACGGTTATGGCACAATCAAAAGGTGCTATCCAGTCTCTTCATTCATATGTTACTGGTGCATTAAGCACTCAAATATATTGACGCTAAACTAGATTTACATTTCAATCTTCTTAAGAACTATTGAGATTATGAGCTGAAATGCTGGCAAACATGGACAATTAATCCCTCGCTGTTATTTGGATCAATTTAGCAGGAGTTGCACTATGTAGACAGTCTCACACGATAATGATTCAGTAACTTTGCAGGATGACTCGTCAAAATTCCATCTCCATTCCCGTTAATCGCTTGAATATTGTCGTAGATACTTGCATTTTAATTGACATCGTATATTTTCCTTGCAGGGCGGTTTTGGGAAGTGTGAGTGACTACTGTTGCCATCATGCTCACTGCAATGTGATGATTGTGAAGAAGCCTAAGATCAAACACTGAGATGCCTTTGTTCTCAGCAATTAGCGAAAAATACATCCTAGAATTAAAATAATGGTGCATCCTGTGTGTGTCAGATTCATGTATTTCATAAATTCTGCTAACCTGTTTGTAGATGCAACTTGCAAGTACTTGTATTTAGTATACACACTGCTTGTATATCTGTGTTATGTATATCACATAGACGTGCGTGAACCAAAGGCAACAAAAGGACCAGAGATTTGCGCAAAGGGTTTGGAATCCTGACTCTGTTTTTTATTGGTCCATATAGTCTTGTCTTGCTGCCTTGCGACATTTACAACAACTAAGCCTATAAACACATACATGATACATGCACTCATATTTGTCGATGTCATTCTAAATTATGCGGTGTTCAAGTTTTGGGCAAATTTTTTCCCCTAGGAAATATGAAAGCAAAATGAATCTTTGCTAAATTATGTGGTGTTAAGTTTGACAGTTGAAAAGATTTTTTTTTTTATTTTCACAGAAGAAAGTTAAATGAATCCCCTAATTCTATTGATCAAATCTCTAACTTCCTATTCAGTTAAACATACATGATTAAAACTCAATAACATACATTTGAGCTCCAATCCCAAAATAAACAAAAATTAATTCATGTTGCAAGCACTTACTTGCTGCAAATCAATTTCTTGAAATAACCAACAAGGATATAACACTTCTCTTGAAGAAATACTAAATTCTCATTCAATTTTTGGCAAAGATCCCCTTTTTACAATGTTAAGAATGCTTGTATAGTGTTTACAATTAACACACTAAACCCTTTGTAGAAATGAGTTTGTACTCTTCTTAGCTCAACCAATGATGATTTAAATGCCTTTAATTTTTTTTTTTTCTCCTTTCTTTCTCTTTTCTTTCTTTTCTTTTCTTATCTTCCTTTCTTTTCTTTCCTTTCCTTTCCTTTTCTTTTCTTTCCTTTATTTTTCTTTTCTTTTCTTTTCTTTCATTTTTTTTCTTTCCTTTTTTTTTTTCAAATCATAACATTATTAGAATAAAAAAAAATAAAACTCAACAAGAAGAAAATACAAGAAGAACATCAATGGAAGATTTTTTTTTGAAGGACACGATTTTCTCTTAATAATAAACGAACAAGAAAGCAAATAAAGTTATGTATGAATTCAATAGAATTAAGGCAAAACTCTTATACCAAGATAATATGGAAACCCAAAGAAAAAAGGAGTTCTTGAAATTGCCTAATATTATTAATTAAATCTCCAACTTTCTATTTAATTAAACACGCTAAATCAAATCTCAACAACATACGTTTGAGACTTAATCCCAAAATAAACAGAAATTAATTCACATTGTAAGCAATTACTTGTTGCAAATCAATTTCTTCAAGTAACCAAAATATGAAATTCTCATTCAATTTTTGGCAAAAGATCCACTTTTTACACTATTAAGGATACTTTTATAATATCTGACAAACCTAGTAGAAATGAGTTTGTTAGCCACACAAAACTAAAAATAAGTCTTAAATTAGACATGACTGTAAATTTAACGGTACATATTATTTTGGTCTAATTTTTAATATAGAGCCAAAATCAACCCACATATTTAATTTTCAGATTCTGTACAAACAATTCATCATACTATTTTAAAAAAAAAATCGAGACATTTAAGATTTCTACCTTTTCGTTAAAATAGTAAATAATAGAGTCAATTTGATCTAAAAAATAATGGAATTTATTTATCCTATTCTACTAGAAAAATCCCTCTCATTGGATGCATGTGTAAAATGTCTATTAAAAAAAAGAATTTATTTATATTTTTATTTAATTTATTTTTTTTGAAAATAAAAGATAAAAAGGTGGCGCAGATAAGGAATGCCGTCTACGAGTGCGAAGCTGATTCTATTTATATATAGTTTCTTCCTCTTGACGACTCATCAAGCGGCCAGTTACACTTACAACTCGAGTTTAGTTCTTCTACTTGTACAATTCGAAAGAGCTAATTACAGAGATAACTCCAATGGCGACCTTAGAGAAACAAGTCATGGTAGTTGGGGTCGATGATAGCGAACACAGCTCGTATGCTTTGGGTTGGACACTGGATCATTTCTTCGTTCCTTTCGGTTCCAATTCTCCTTTCAAACTCGTCGTCGTTCACGCCAAACCTTCAGCTGCAATTGCTGCTGGTCTCGGCGGACCTGGTACTTTTCCTATATATACACACGCTCGAGTTTCCGTGTATTGGTTTGATTAAGCTAATTTGTTTTGATTTCTGATAGTGGCTGTTGAGTTTTTGCCGTATGTCGATTCGGATTTGGAGAAGATAGCTGCAAGAGTTATCGAACGAGCTAAGGAAATCTGCACAAGCAAATCGGTAAGCCTTTGTTTTTTATTTTCTTAAATTTAGCAAACCAAATGATAAAATATAAAATTAATTTCTCTTCAATTGTTTTTCTTTTTAATCGTACAATTTTTTTTTTACCTTTTCACTGCACACTTATAAATCCAAACAGTGACTAAATAGTTATCCATTACACTGAAATTTAACTTTATTTTTTGATTTTTGAGTTCCAAGTTCAGTAGTGGCAATTTCAATTCAAACCTAAACTTGGATACTAATTCGGTTGCCTAAAACATAGATTTACGAAATTTAGGTGCCCAAAGAATTTTATTGTAGTTTCCCGTAAATAACGAAATCGGAAATTTGCAAATGAATCTTCTTGTTTTAGTTGGATATTGTTCGACAGTAAGGATATATGTGACCTGTTTGCTGAAGAATCATGTATCGATCTACCCGTCCAATATTTACAATATCATTTGCTACTTCTGAAATCTGTGATATGAATCCAACTATTATGAAAATAAAATAAGACCAAATTCCTAATAAACTCCACCTTTCGTCCTTTCCTATCATTGTTTATCTAATTTGTTAAATTCTCCTGCAATTTCACTAATTTTAGGTTATGGACATGTATGTTTTTTAATTAATACATATTTCAGTCATCATGTATGGAGCTCAAGCTTGTGCGTTGGACA
This sequence comes from Croton laevigatus, assembly GCA_949640765.1. Classification (NCBI taxonomy): domain Eukaryota; kingdom Viridiplantae; phylum Streptophyta; class Magnoliopsida; order Malpighiales; family Euphorbiaceae; genus Croton; species Croton laevigatus. The sequence continues at coordinate 13,037 of CATIWJ010016395.1, forward strand.
TCTTAGCCATATTTACCCTGTTTCTTTGACAATGACTCGAATCCGGACAGTTGATTTTGATTTCTAGTATTCTAGTGACAAATTTAAGCTCTATGCATATACATAATTCTTCAATTATTAAGGTAAAATATGAGCATTCATGTACTGGAAACAGACACAACTATACATCAGAACATGGATGAAACATAGTTCTTGATTCTGTTCGCGCACCTAGTGCTAACAAAAAAATGTCTCAAGTTGGTAGTTTTGTACATCTCTTTTCTAAATCTGCAGTACTTTGGCAATATTTTCCTAATTATTTTAGCTTCTTGCAGGTGAATGATGTCACATATGAAGTTGGTGAAGGCGATGCTAGGAATATCATGTGTGAAGCTGCAGAAAAACACCATGCTTCTGTACTGGTTGTAGGTAGTCACGGTTATGGCGCAATCAAAAGGTGTTATCCAGTCTCTTCGTTCATATGTTATTGGTGCATTAAGCACTCAAATATATTGATGAGATTTACACTTAAATCTTCATAAATAGTGATGGTAAATCTTTTTTACATTGTATCTTTCCATTGCAGGGCTGTTTTGGGAAGTGTGAGTGACTACTGTTCCCACCATGCTCACTGCAGTGTGATGATTGTGAAGAAGCCTAAGATCAAAAACTGAGATGCCTTTGTTCTCATCAATTAGCAAAAAATACATCCTGGAATTAAAATAATAGTGCATCCTGTGTGTGCCAGATTCATGTATTTCATAAATTCTGCTAACCTGTTTGTAGATGCAACTTGCAAGTACTTGTATTTAGTATACACTCTACTTGTATATCTGTGTTATATATATAACAAAGACGTATGTGAACCAAAAGCAACAAAAGGACCGGAGATTTGCTCAAAGGGGTTGCAATCCTGACCCTGGTGTTATTGGTGCATAGGCTTGGCTTGCTGCCTTGCGACATTTACGACAAATAAGCCTATAAACACATACATGAACGCATATTTGTCGATTTCATTTTAAATTATGCGGTGTTCAAGTTTGACCTAAATTAGGGGGGTCAAGGGTCTTTTTTTTTTTTTTTTTGAGTAAGGTGGTCAATGAACCTTACCATTTTGCCGACCGAAGAGGAGCTATGGGGTCCGCTCAGTTTGTTGATGAGAGGTGAGTTGTGAAAGACTGACAGTTCGCTAATGGAAGGAGAAGTGGCGATGAGTTTTTTTAATTTTTTGACAGTTTAGTGAAGCATGTGCCACCAGAAAAAAACCCGAAACTAAAGAAATTAAATTGAGTTCCTTTTAGTTTTATAATTCAACTATTAAATGACTATACTATACTCAGACAAATGAGTTGATGGATCAAACGAGTGAACCCACAACCTAACTCATTTAACTCTGCGTCTATTGTTTTTTGTCATCCGATTGGTCACACATTTAGAATTCAAGCCAAATTCATTTATTTTTCATAGTAAACGAACCAGGTTTGTGTGTGCTGTGGCACATTTGCCACCTATAAGGGGAATGACTACGTATTGTTCAAATGAGAAACACCTCTCCTTTCCAAGAATCAAGATATGCATAAAAAATCATTCTCATAGTCCACGAATCAGCATGCATCACGATTAAAGCCGTCATTGCGTGTGTATTTTATTCTAGAGCTAATACTATTGGTTTCGATGGAATATTTCGAGATAAATAGGATTTTGATTTTTTTTTTTTTAACTTGTGCGGTAGATGGTTAGTGATTTACAATTCGCAGAGTTTGACTTATATTGCAAATTAAATATAATATAATTAAGACCGTTAGAATTTATAATTTATAGACTGAAATGGTTGTTGTGGGTCATTATGGGGGACGGAGTATTTATAGTGGCTTGGTGCACAGTGATTCCACAGTAGATAGTATGGCTTGGTCACTATAGGAGGTATGGGGAGGCGCCACGTGTGTAGTTTGTAATTTACCAGTAGCAGTGTCAGGGAAAGATCGAGATCGAGCTCTCTAAAAGACGAGTTCGAGGAACGTCCTAACTCCGGTTGGGTAGTGGGGTCGTTTTGTAGTTCGTTATGAGTGACCTCTTTGTTGAATTTCGATGATTGACATTCTAATTGTGGGTCGACCTGGCCATGAGCCAGTTTTGACCTGAAACCGAACCGTTAAAAATAAAACTGAAACCGTTTTAGTGGTTTCGGTTACAAAATCGAAACTGGAACCGTTATGAAGTAGTTCGGTCTCGGTTCAAATATTTATAAAATTGGAATTGAAACTGAAACCGATACCATTAATTAGCACTAACAATAATGATTACAATTAATTTTTTGACACAAAAAAAAAGTTTTTTTTTTTTTAAATTTTCATATATTGAATAAAAATATGAAAGTTTGTATATTATTGAAATCTTATTCTAATAGATTTGTTTTTTGTTAAAAAATAAAATGAATCAATATCAAATTATATAAAACTGAAATCAAAACCAAAATCAAATCGTCTTTATATGGTTCAGTTTCGGTCCTACTATTCTTTGAAACCGAAACCTATGGTTTCGATTTTTGAACCGTGACCAGATCTAATTGTGGGTTCACCCGCGGATCCGATTACGAATCTGGTCCTTAAATAAATAAGAAGAGTTACTGTCACATCCTAAAATCTACAGTGCCAGAATTACAGAATAATCTCGATGCAAAAAAAGATAATAAAGGGATAAAAATGAAATATAACATACAATCTTTGATAATAAATTATATTTTGGTAAATAAAGACCATTGTTAATTTTAGAATCGAGAGCAACTATAAATTTAACGTATAAACATAGTTTAGAATTTAGTGTTAGCAAAGGGGAAAATAGGAAATAAATAAAATTTAGAGGGACTAAAGAGAAATTTTATAACAATAATCATCAAAAAAAGAGAGAGAGAGACAAGTGGAAATAAAAAAGAAAGAAAAGAAAAGGTTGATGGGAAGATAAGGAAGAGGAAAATAATAATAATAATAATAATAATAAAAGTGATGAGAGCATAGACAAATGGGTAGAAGAAAAAGAATAGTTGTGGCTTGAATATGTATATGCCAACACATAGTACATTCGGCAACAAAGAAGGGATGGACGTGCGGATTAAGTCAATCTACTCAACACACACATACACACACACACACACATATATATATATAAGAGACTATACTTTAAGGGGTTAGATGAAAAACAGAAGTTGAGATTACAATTCAAAAATTCAAAATACATAATTGATTAAAAATAATTCAAAAATGATTTTTGGGAGGGATTATCCAACTACCCACCACCACCGTCTGGCATGAATTTCACAAACAGAGACCGGAAACAATGATATATAGGAGAAGGACGGGTGTAGCAACAAAAAAAAATCAGGTTTGGTACTTTATGCTTGTTTAATTTTATTTATATAAATATAATGTGCATATGTGATTTGAAATTTTGTGCTACTGTGATATAAGTTGAAATTGTTTGCTATGTTTGATTTATATGTGAAATTAGAATATGAATTAATATTAAATAAGTATAAAGCACCCACTGAGCTAGTAGCTCAGCAAGTTTAGTGTATGCTAAACTTGTAGGTAACGGAAAGACACCAAGAAATTCAAATCAGTCGAGAAGAGATCAGTCCACCATAAATATTAGAAAGGCATATGCTGTGGAATGAAGCCAAAAGGCTAGGAGACCGTCGGATCAAGAAAATGAAAATTTTATATTCAGCACTGTAAATAATTATGAATTTTTATTTTAGTCAATTGTAAATAATGCTCCGTGTATCATATAGCATTAATTGTAGCACACTTAGCTCGGTTAGAAAATAGTCGGGTTAAGGGGTGTTACATTTATTGGTATCAGAGCATTGGTTTAGCCATTCCTGGGCGGTTAAACTAAACAATATATGCCGACTAGGAACACCAATACTTAGATTATAATATAAAAAGATAAAGGAACACGAGGAAATAAATAAAAAGATAATTAGAAATTAGCGAAAATAAGAAAGATAATTAGTGAAGTCAATGAATAATAAGAAAGAATAATTTGAGGCAAAGATAAAAATCAGAAAATAAGTTTAGAATATGAAAATATTGTGATTTGTTGCTTCCTATATGTGTAATGTATGATGAATGAATGGGTGAAAATTTTGTGATTGAAGTGCTGTTGCGAATAGTGATAAGAAAAATTGGAATTAAATCATAAATCATTAAATTAAAATACAAGCTCTACTTAGTATTCGGAACAGAACTGATAATGGTAAGAGTATAAAGGACCGATGTCCACATCTCAATGGGCCGATGCCCAAATCAATCAAAGGACCAATGTCCATATATCAAGGGTGGATGCCCAACTCAAAAGACCGATGTCCATATATCAAGGGTGGATGCCCAACTTAACGGACCGATGTCCATATATTAAAGGGTGGATGCCCAAATCAATCAGGAACATGTGTTCCAGGGTTAAAAATTGCCTTACTTTTATTAGTCTACCAAAATACTTTATAGAGCGAAAATAATTTAAACAAGGAATAATAAACGACTAAATTGATTTTAGAAAATGATTAAGTTCATAAAATATACAGTGCATACAGAAAAATGAATTGCACATAGAATATATAAAAAAAGAAAGAAAGCAAAGAAAGGAAGTATCAGATAATTAATGGAAAATATAAAGAAATAGCTCACATTGATAATGCAAACTGAATAAAGAAAATTATAGTTTTGAGGACAAAACTATTTTTAAGAAGGGGAGAAATGTCACATCCTGAAATTTACAATGCCAGAATTACATAATAATCTCGATGCAAAAAAAGATAATAAAGGGATAAAAATGAAATATAACATACAATCTTTGATAATAAATTATATTTTGGTAAATAAAGATCATTGTTAATTTTAGAATCGATAGCAACTGTAAATTTAACGTATAAACATAGTTTAGAATTTAATGCTAGCAAAGGGAAAAATAGAAAATAAATAAAATTTAGAGGGACTAAAGAGAAATTTTATAACAATAATCATAAAAAGAAAAAAGAGAGAAGACACACGTGGAAATAAAAAAGAAAGAAAAAAAAAAGGTTGATGGGAAGATAAGGAAGATGAAAATAATAATAATAATAATAAAAGTGATGAGAGCATAGACAAATGGGTGTAAGAAAAAGAATAATTGTGGCTTGAATACGTATATGCTAACATATAGTACATTTGGCAACAAAGACGTGGGATTAAGTCAATCTACTCAACATATATATATATATATATATATATATATATATATATATATATATATATATATATATATATAAGACTATAGTTTAAGGGGTTAGACGAAAAATAGAAGATAAGATTACAATTCAAAAATTTAAAATACATAATTGATTAAATTCAAAAATAGGATTTTAGGGAGGGATTATCCGACTGCCCACCACCACCGTCTGGCGTGAATTTCACAAACAGAGACCGGAAACAATGATATATAGGAGAAGGACGGGTGTAGCAACAAAAAAAAATCAGGTTTAGTACTTTATGCTTGTGTAATTTTATTTATATAAATATAATGTGCATATGTGATTTGAAATTTTGTGCTACTGTGATATAAGCTGAAATTGTTTACTATGTGTGATTTATATGTGAAATTAGAATATGAATTAATATTAAATAAGTATAAAGCACCCACTAAGCTAGTAGCTCAGCAAGTTTAGTGTATGCTAAACTTGTAGGTAACGGAAAGACGCTAAGAAATTCAAATCAGTCGAGAAGAGATCAGTCCACCATAAACATTAGAAAGGTATATGCTGTGGAATGAAGCCAAAAGGTTAGGAGACAGTCGGATCAAGAAAATGAAAATTTTATATTCAGCACTGTAAATAATTATGAATTTTTATTTTAGTTAATTGTAAATAATGCTCTGTATATCATATAACATTAATTGTGGCACACTTAACTCGGCTAGAAAATAGTCGAATTAACGGATGTTACAGTTACAGCAATGGTATAAAATTTATAATATACAATCAATTTAAAATTGATCTCGATAAATCTAACGTGCGAGTAGGGGGGGGGTGGGAACTTAGCATGTTCTGGATCGAGAAATGTAGAAGCACCCTTATTCTTATTCTTATTCTTATTCTAGCTTCTTCATTGCCACGACTCAACAGACCAAGTACAACTCGAATTTAGTTCTTCTGCTTGTACACTACTTCCAAAGAGCTAAGGTAAGGACAGAGAACTCCAATGGCGACCTTAGAGAAGCAAGTCATGGTGGTTGGGGTCGATGATAGCGAACATAGCTTGTACGCTTTGGGTTGGACGCTCGATCATTTCTTCGTTCCTTTCGGTTCCAATTCTCCTTTCAAACTCGCCGTTGTAAACGCCAAACCTTCCGCTGCTTCCGCTGTTGGTCTCGCCGGACCTGGTACTTTTCCTATATATATATACATCACGAATTTTTGTGTATTGGTTTGATTAAGCTAGTTTGTTTTGATTTCTTATAGGGGCGGCTGAGGTTTTGCCGTATGTGGATTCGGATTTGAAGAGGATAGCTGCAAGAGTTATTGAACGAGCTAAGGAAATCTGCTCAAGTAAATCGGTAATTGTCATCCATTATACTGCAATTTCTCTTGATTTTGACTTTAGAGTTTCGAGTTTCAAGTTTCAGTAATGGAAATTTCAATCCTTGTGTATGATTTGGGGGAGAAGGCCTCTGATCCTTGGCTACTACTTTGATTGCCTAAAACATAGAGCTACGAATTCTATGTAGTTTTCCGTAAATAATCAAATTGGAAATTTGCAAATGAATATTCTTGTTTTTGTTGGATATTGTTAGACAGTAGGGATATGTAATACGTTTGTTGGAGAATCATGTATCGAGCTACCTGTCCAACCTTTACTAGATCATTTGCTACTTCTGAAATCTGTGATACGAATCCAACTATTATGAAAATAAGATAAGACCAAACACCTTGTAATCTCAACCTTTCCGATCATTGTGTATTTAATTTGCTAGCAGAAAATTCTGATAGATCTCCTGCAATTTCACTAATTTCAGAATATGGAAATATATATATTTTTTTAATAACTACAAATTTGAATCATCATGCTCCTTGTATCGAAGTCAAGCTTGTACTACCACGTTGGTCATCTTAGCCATATATACCCTGTTTCTTTGACAATTATTTTGAATCCAGACAGTTGATTTTGAGTTGTAGTAGTCTAATAACACACTTAGGCTCATATATAATTCCTCAATTATTAAGATGAAATATGAACATTCATGTACTGGAACCAGACACAAGTATGTGTCTGAACAGGGAAGAAACATTGTCCATGATTCTATTGACCTGCCTTGGTATTTTTTTTTTTTAACGTCTTCTAGTGTTAACCAAATGAGTTTCAAGTTTGTAGTTTTATAGATCACTTATCTGAATCAGCAGTACTTTGGCAATATTTTCCTGATTCTTTTAGCTTCTTTGCACACTGCAGGTGAATGATGTCACATATGAAGTTGGTGAAGGTGATGCTAGGAATGTGCTGTGTGAGGCTGTAGAAAAACACCAGGCTTCTATGCTGGTTGTGGGTAGTCACGGTTATGGTGCAATTAAAAGGTACTATCCAGTCTCTTCATTCATGTGTAGGTGCATTAAGCTCTCAAATACACTCGGTTGGTTGCACTGCAATAATATAATTCATGTAGTTTCATATATATAAATATCGATTCTAAGATAGATTTGCACTTTAATCTTCTTATGAACTATTGAGATTATGAGCTGAATTGGCGGTAAACACGGACAATTTCCTAGCTGTTATTTGGATTCTACAGTGAAGAAATCATTTAGCAGGAGTTGCACTATGTAGACAGACATATAATGATTCAGTAAAATTGCAGGATGGCTCATCAAAATTCCATTCCCACCCCGTTACTTGCTTGAATGGTGTCGTAGATACTTGCATTTTAAGTGATTGTCAATCTTTTTACACTTTATCTTTCCATTGCAGGGCTGTTTTGGGGAGTGTGAGTGACTACTGTTCCCATCATGCTCACTGCAGTGTGATGATTGTGAAGAAGCCTAAGATCAAACACTAAGATGGCTTTGTTCTCATCAACTGGAATTAAAATAATGGTGCACTCTGTCTGTGCCAGATTCATGTATTTCATAAATTCTGTTAAACCTGTTTGCAGATGCAACTTGCAAGTACTTGTATAGTTGTATTTAGTATGCACATTGTGTATCTGTATATGTATTATATATATCACATGGACAGATATGAACTAAAAGCAAAAAGTGGACCGGGGATTAGTCTTGCTGTCTTGCGAGATTTAGAACACATAAGATTTAGGCCCATGTCATTTTAAATGTGGTGTTCAAGTTTGACAGTTGAAAAGAACAATTTTTTTCCCGGGAAAGACGAAAGCAAAATGAATCTTGCTAAATTATGTGGTGTTAAGCTTGACCATTGAAAAGAAAATTTTTTTTTTTCCTCCGGAAAGAAAGTTAAATGAATCTTGCTTGTGATAGGTGTACGTACCTAGAGATATTTAGTTAGATTGTGGTATTGTTTGTTTCAATTTGCTTAACTTTCGGCAAGTTGACCATGCAGCCCTTGGTTTTTCAATTTTTCAATCAATTTTATTTTATTTTGTTCTTTCAATCATTTGATTTTATTTTGTTCTTTCATTTTAATTAAGTTTCTGCTTTTGATTCAATCATATTGTGCTAACTCTTTATTTTGATGTTTTTGCTTCAAACAGGAAAAGCAAATTTATACTTAATTTCATTTTCTTATTTGTTTATTGTATTACATATGGTAATTAAACTCAATTTTGGTAATTGGCATATTTAGACGTAATTTAGTGAAAATGAAAATAAAATCAAGCAGATTTAGTTTAGTATTTTTTCTTAAACAGAAAATTAAAATCAATTTAGAAAAGTTTATATCCTTCACGTATTTTATAATTAATCCTTTAAATAAAAAATCTAGTACCCAAATCAACTCTGCCTCGATATTAGCATCTTTAGCAAGAATTAGATTTTTTTTTTTTTTTTTCCTTTAAAGCTAAATGGAGTCATTTTCTTAACAATAATTTTTTTCCTTGATTTAGGGTAAGTAATAAAATTTAGGGTCACAACTTTTTAAATTCATTTTCTATGTTATGCAAATTAGGGGTGGCAAAAACTGATTTGACTTATTAACCCGACACAAACCCGGCCTGAAAATAGCGTATTAGGGTTAAGGTTTTCGACCTGTTTGTTTAAACGGGTTGACAAGAATCTGATATGAAATTAAATAGGTTAGGTTAAGGTAGAAAATTTCAATTAAAAAATGACATATCTAACCCAAAAAATTTCAATCAGAAAATGTACTGTTTAATCCAAAAATTTCAACCCTAAAATGTCCTGTCTAACTTGAAAATAACATGTCTAATCTGATCTATCTGACATGAAAATAACATGCCTGACCCGAAAAAATAAACATATTAGGTTGACCCGATAACCCGACATATCAGATTAGGGTTGAGGCTCCCAACCCGTTTATCTAAACAGATCATGTTCAGGTTGGGGGTAGTCAACCCGAATCCAATTGACCCGAACTCGAACATGTCCCAACTTGATCTGTTTGCCACCCCTAATGCAAACCTATTAAAATTGGTCTTTTTATCTTAAATTGCAACTTTTAGGCTCGTATTTATAATTGATGTCCCTTTTTCCTAAATTGTAACTTTTAGATTCGTATTCACAATTGGTGAACTTTTCTATAATGGGAGATTTAAAAATTTGGTGTTCTAACCCTTTTAAAACTTTTCAATTTAATCTCTCTTTTTTTTTTTCAAATTTAGTGTATTTTGCTGATGTCGTTTGTCGGATTCTGTGATGTATCAATTTGGTACTTAACCTTTATAAAATATTTTAAGTTAATATTTCATCATACTTTTTAATGAATAATTAAAATAGTATTCCTTATTATAATATGATTTGAATATAATTGATTAATTATGAATAATTATATAATATTTTTTTATTAAAATATGATTTAAATTTAATTAATTAATACTACCTCCGTTTTTTTCATATCTTTATATTCACTATTTCACAAATACCAATACAAACTCACTTTTCACCAATACTAATACAGAAATAATAATAAACAATACTAATCATTTAAAAAACTTACTTTTTCACCAACACCAATAAAAAATAAATAATAAACAATTACAAAATTTACTATAAATGGAAATGTAAACAACTCAAAAAAACACCAAAAAATGGAAATGTAAACATATAATAAAAACGGAGGTAGTATGTGCGTTGCCGCATTTTATATTCTCGTTATTTTTATAAAATATTATGTATTTTTTAATTTTTTAGCTCCGTTTGTTTTTTTTTTTTTTTGTATTGGTTTGAGTTTAATTTTACATTTTAAATAATGTATGTTTATATATAATTATAATTTTTTTAATAAACTTATATATAGTCTACTAATTGAAAAAATCCATGAGAGTTTGGTTAGTTTACAATTTTCTGCCTCAGAAAATCAAACTAATAATCAAAATATCGTCGTATTATATCCAAAATAATGTAAAAAAAAAATGTCATAGTGAGTATGCTACTGCTACTTCTTATTTCCAATTCCAAATTTAAAACCTAAATTAAAAATGCCTCTCCCTCTATCCCCTTCGTTTGGCCTTTCTACCTGCGCTTGTCAACTTTGCCGCCGTTGCTGATATCTTCTCCTATCATGTTTCTATTTGTTCTTGCAATCGGTTCCGCCATCTTTTATTTTGAAAGTTCATATCAAACACCTCAAGGTTAGTTTGATTTTAGTTTTTCTAAACTGGGTTTAAATATACTTTTCACTCTCAATTTTGGTTCACTCCCAACTTTGTGAGTTTTCATTAATCCTAATTTAATTAAAATAATCTATAATTAAAAATATAACCCATAAAAATATCCACATATATGTGAAAATTTCTACTTCTAAAGCAACATGTTGTGGAAAATCTGCAGTTAAAATCCAAATCTCTTTATATGTGATGAAAAATTAAAAACTAATAATGTAATACCCCTTTAACCCAACCATAAATAGTCACACTAAGAGATACTATATTAAATATGAACTTAGTATAGAACATCTCTTTATTTATAAATACTTAAATATTACAATCCCAAACATATTTAAATTGTTCTTTAAAATAATACAGTACATGCCAAACTAGAAATCCTTATTTTACATATGGAGAAAATACCCGTTGACTCCTTGATATACTGGCCGGCTGCTAACAAGCAACAAGCACTTGAACTCTATTGATTTTATTACTCATCGCCAAAACTTACGAGTTAAAACAGTTAATTCGTTGAGCAAACTTTGCCCAGTGGATACTTTAACTTTGAATAATAAAAGTATTTAAAACTTAAATTCATATAATAAACATTTAAACATATCATCATGAAAGGCAAAAAAACAATTAATCAAATAAATCTTGCATCAAAATTTAATTAAAATAAGTTTCTTATTTAATTGGCTTTACTATATACTTAGACGAACCTACATTACTCGCTTGTTTTAACTTCATCAATTAGTTAAATTATTAAATAGCTATATTATTTCTTTCACCAAATGGCTATTTTGTTCACCAATCAAATGACTACATAAATCGGACGTTACCGCAATTAATCACAACGGACGTTGCCATAACAAACTAATGGCCATAAATAAATCACCGGGAATGATTGATCAACCCTACATTTATTCAGTTCAACTAAATTTCAGTAAAGCTCGAAAATAGTCTTTTTTGAATACTATACTTTTAGTCACAAATGCTTTTATAGTACCCATCTCAATTCAAATATTTTTAAATATGATTATTTTCTTCAAAACTTATACTTGTAGAAATTATACTTTGTATTTGTTCAAAACTTTAAATAGTAAAAGTATTTATTTCTAAAGTTGACTTTAAATCATAATTTCTTAAAAATCCAAACATTTAATTTAAAAATAAAATTTGTCTAAGTTATTCTAGGTAATTGAATTTTCCTAAAATAAACTTAGTTACTTTTATATATATATATATAGATATACTTCCCAAAAATATTTGTTTTTGGTACTTAAAATAATAATAATAATTAACTTAAATAGTTAGAAAGTAAAAATAATATTATAATATTAAAATAGTTAATAAGTAAATTGAACTTGTAAAATGAATAAATATTAAATTAAGCAATATTGAAATATTAATATTTAAAAGGAATTAAAATAAATGAGTAATATAAAAATTAAAGTAAGAATTAAAATGAATACTCCACAAAATATATGGGTATATAGAAAAGTAAATAAGTAAATTAAATTGAACTCGTAAAATAAAATAAACAAATATTAAATTATTTAAAGAAATTAAAATAAATGAGCAATTATTAAAGTAAGAATGAATACCCCACAAAATATAAGGGAATATAGAAAAGTAATAAAATTAAAAAATTTATAAGTAAAGGAAAATAAATAAATAAATAAATCTCCACAAATTAAATGGGTGTTTAACAATAAAACCTTACAATTTTAATGGGTGTTTAATAATAAAATAAAATAAAATAATAATAATAATAATAATAATAAAACCCTGCAATTTTAATGGGTGTTTAGTAAAGTAATAAAATAATATAACAATAATAATAATAATAGTAGTAGTAGTAGTATATAAAGACATAAATAAATTTTAAAAAAAAAATGAACTTGAAATAACAAACTTAAATAATGAACTTAAAATAAATGAATAATAAACTTGAAAATATTTTATTCAAAGTTAGAGTATCAAACATTTTTTCAACTTAGTTATTCTTATTTTTGCATTCTTATTTCTTAACTTTTATCTTAATGACAAATACATAGAATTTTTGTATTTTCTCTCAACTTTAAGGACTTTTTCAAACTTATTTTCACTCTAATGAACCTTCAAGAGTTGGGGGTCTATTTATAGGCCTCAAAATAGTACTCAAATTAATTTTGGACCACAATTTGTGAAAAATATTCTTAATTATTTTAATCCTACTTATTAAATATTATATTGCACTTTGAATTTTCATTGGTGGAAGACTAAATTTTTATCTAATATTATCTTTAGACCTTAATCATGAAGTTTCTGCCAATTATTGATAATTTTTATCATTTTACAATGATAAAATCGATTTACCAATTTTTACCCGACGTGAGTAAAAATTCACAAATCTTCATATACTATCAATCTTATACACAACTCGATTGTCTCGATGTCTAGATTCCAAAATTTGAAATTCTAAGACTAAATTTTGAGTCTAAAATTTTTCGAAGGTCAAAATGACCAAAATGCCTTCGGAGTCGAAAATTCCAATATTATATTTGAAACGTCCGTTTTTAGGTCCTGATTATTGTTCGGACATTTAACTTACTTAATTTCCTTAAAATAAATTTTAATTTAATTTATAAAAATATTTACAAAATATTACAAAGTGAGAAAATGGGCTGTGACAAATAAATTATCTTAAAAATAAAATACTCAAATGAAACTAAGTCTCATAATAAAATGATATAAATTTTAAAAATTATTAATCTTAATATTCACTAATTTTAAATTTTATTAATTCCAAACCGGAATGAAATATCTATCTAATAACAATACAATCTTGTTTAAAAATCTCAATACAATCTTTTTTTTTTTTTTTCTAATCTATCGAGTTTTCTCTTTCCTTCTTTTTATTTAATTCTAATCTAATTAGAACAACTCATAATAAAAAATATAACTTATAATTAACAGCACAACCCTTGAATATATCCGTGTGTAAAAATTTTTGCTTCCAAATCCACAAATCTTGTAAAATATGCAAATTCGTCAAAATCTTCAAATCTTTTTATACCTAACTAAAAACCAAAAACCAAAAACTAATAAATTATTTTGAAAAAAGAATACTCCAATAAAGTTAAATCTCATAATAAAATGCCGAGCCTAGTAGCGCAGTCTCATAAATTCCGAGCGGGGCATTAAATTTTATTTTCTCAAAAAAAAAATCTCATAATAAAATAATATAAAATCTAAGAATTATTAACCTTAATATTTATTAATCTTAATATTTATTCATTCTAAACTTTGCTAATTTTAAGATTTATTAACCTTAAACTGAAATATAATATTTAATTAATAACAACACGGTCTCATTTAAAATGCTTAATACAGTCTTTTTTTTTCTACTTCATTAAATTATTTTTTTTATATCATTAATTTTAATTTAATTAAAATTACGCATAATTAAAAATATAAATTGTAATATGTAAGTAGTAATATAGTATATTGAATTAATATTAAAGCCACCTGAAAATATCAATATTGTAACAGAGCAAGGAAGTTAAGGAATGTATAATTGTATTTGTATTAGTAATTCAATAAAGAAAATACACTGTCTTTATTTTTATTTTATTAAGTTTAATAAATCAAAATTTAATTCTAAAAAAAAAGTTTAATAAATCAAATAAAATTCCTTGATATGTTATAAGAAAAAAAGTAATAAAAATTAAATCCACCGTCTTATAATATTATCCATTGTTGTTGAATCCGGATTGGACCAAGCGATCGGATCGGTTGGACCGTGATCAAGCAGTATATCAATCAATTTTTAGAAATAGCTCGGAAAATTACACAAAACCGGAGTTATCCGGTGGGACCGGTTAGAACTTAAAAAGAAAACCGACCTAATCAGCCGAGTTAATAACATACAATGGGTTGAATTTTTCTACAATAACTCTTTTTTTTTTTTTCCCCTTTAGTTACTCCCAAAGTTTGAACCCAGGACCTCTTATTCCTACAATAACTCTAAGCCTATTGGTTTTGTTAGTCTGTATTCAGTTTTGGTTTATAAACTCTATTGACATTTATTTGCGACCAATGTGAGATCTCCACTGCACTCTATATTTTTCAATTCTTTCTATCCTAAAAATATAAATACCAATAAAATCAGATTTTCACAAATATTAATACAGAAATAATAATAAATAATTACTATTCTTTTACAAAACTTACTTTTTTACTAATACTAATAAAGAAATAATAATAAACAATTACAAAATTTACTATAAATGAAAATATAAAGAATTAAAAAAAACTAAAAAAAATATATAAAGAATTGAAAAATATGAATTAAATATTTTTTATGTTAGTTTTTTCCGAAATAAAAACTGCTTTTATATATATATATATATAAAGTTGCAAAACCAAAAAGAATTCATCACGTATAAATTTATATTTTTTAATTATTTAATATGTATTATAATATAATATTATTTTTAAAAATAAAATAATTTAATTTATAAGTGCTATATATAAAATAATAAAAATGTAAAAATATAAACTCCAGTCTGACCGGTTCGAACCGGCACGCTCAACCCCTCGTCTAGCCGGATCAGTTACCGGCCCGGTTCCAACAACATTGATATTATCACACTGTAGCAGTTTGTATCGGATATGTTTATAATTTATTTATATTTTTGAAAATTAAAAAGACAAAAGAAATAGATAAGTAGGAATTGGGATGGAATACAGTCTACGAAAGGTCCGAACCACGTAATCTGACAGGTCGGAGAGAGAAAAGGAAAAAGAGAGCAAACGCGCAGATAGATTTCCCATACGCACACAAACACAGAGTTTTTCAGATTTGTCGCTTTATTGCATTTTCCGAATTTCTTTTTTTTTTTTTCATTTATTGGTGGATATTGAGAAGGGACGAGGACATGGTGGGCTCAACAAAAGCCACTACTGATCCTCATCATCACCATCACCTGCTGATGGACGGTGTTATCGCCGATCATCACCATGATGTTACTGCCGATGAGCACGAGCCTTCCTCTTCTGGTGTTTCTTGTTCCATTTGTCTCGATACCGTCTCCGATAGTGGTGCTAGATCCAGAGCTAAGCTCCAATGCGGCCATCAATTTCATCTCGGTATCATCCTAATTTTGTTTTTAATTTTTTTTCAAAGTTTAGGTTTGAAACTATTATTATCTGCGTTGACCGTTTCAAAGCGTGTCGGAAGATTGCATTTTAATGCAGGTTTTGGTTGTGAATTAGAAACTTTCATTATAGGTTTTTTTAAATAAAGGTCAAGCAGATAAGGCATTTGGTCACATTAATGATTTGATTGGGTAAATTGTGTGTTAATTAATTTTGTTTCTCTGATTTTAATTTGAAGTTTCTTTGATTCTGCGGGTATTATAGTGCTCTAGAATGCGCGAAATATTTTGGTATACACTCTAGAATGGATCGTAGTTCACCGAAATCTTTTGATGCTGCATGCCAGGAAAGAATTCTCATGATGTTGTGACTAAATGCCTAGGTATTGGACTCCAATTCTAATTATTGCTGGTATTCGAATTGAGCTCTCACTGAAACTTATTTGGGTGAAGTTAAATGAAATTGTACCGGTTTTTGTTTCTCAGCTAGGTATGGAACTTTGTTGTCTGGTTGAAAATGTGCCTTATAATTATATTAAACTGGAGGTGACTTACATTGCTTGTCTTCATCATGCTAGCTTATATGGCGGACATAATAGTTACTTTCCTGAGGCATTTATGGTTTTATATAAATGCCTATTTAAATATTACAATGTCAACATATTCAGTCATGATTATAATGTGATTTTTTTGCCTGGCAGATTGTATTGGTTCCGCATTTAATATGAAAGGGGCAATGCAATGCCCAAATTGCAGAAAAGTAGAGAAAGGCCAATGGCTTTATGCAAATGGCTCAGCTCGTACTTTGCATGATATGAACATGGATGACTGGATTACTGATGAGGACTTGTATGATATAAGTTATTCTGAAATGGTAGGATGTTGATTTCTATTTCTCTCCTAAACTTTACAGTTACTTCAAATAGGAATGATATGCTATAAGTTATTCAGCATTAGGAATTTTGTTTAGGGCCTCTAGGCATTTGTTGATAATTGCTGCAGCATCATGTTCCTAATCATGATTGTGCGCTACTGCAATTAAGTATTAGGAATTTGGTTTTAACATTTGTTGTTCTCATGATGGTTTTGCACTTTTGCAATTAAGTCTTAGGAATTTGGTTTTGGAATTTGTTGATCATGACCTTGTTTTTGTTTTTCACGATTCAGAATACAACTGTTTTCCACATAGAAAAGCTCCATGCATCTTTGCACTTCTTCATACAGAAAATGCCTTAGCTTAAGGCTTTAAAAGTTAAAATTACAAAAATTTGAACTAGAAAGAATGGAAACTCAAAAAACTTAACCTTTCTAATGCCATTGTAGAGGCTTTGTAGACATTATTAATTCAGTAACTCATAAGACAAATGTTTATGCCATTGTACTGATAGTTGCTAATGCCTGAGTCATGATAGGAGGGGCAGGCCATTCACCAGCCCTCTATTTGTATTCTTCTCCAACAAATTATTGACAGCTGTTTTACTTCTAAATATTATGTTTGTCAATTTATTCTCACGGTACCCAACTCTTAATTCTATATATAACTGAAGGTTATCTTTTTTTTTTTTCCTTGTCGTCTTTCCTACTTCCATATAAAAAATCAATTATTTATTCCACCTTTTGTATTCTTTTAAAGAAGTATTATAAACAAACACATTTGATAATTGATGGAGGTTGTGGTAAATGCAAGTTGTGTATGCCTGAATGACATGCTGATCTGTCGTGTGAGATAAGTCCTATGCCTCATTTCCTTATGGTTTAAATACTTGTTTGTAGGCATTGGGATGCTCATACTCTGAATTTTTTTTTGAACATGATTTATCATTGCCATGTTTGTAAACAGTCTTACCTGAATCAGTTTATAGTTACAAGATGTCCACCATTTCTTTATTGGCTGACTTTCTGTGGTTTCCAATCTAGCGACTTTTTAATTGGAGGGGCTTTTTCCTTGTTGGAGCCAATATCATATTGACTATATTACTTATGGTGCAAAAAGTAGAAACATATGTTGCTTAGATAGAACATTTTATGATAGATTTGCATTGTCATAATTTTATCTTGGTTTGATTTGGCCTGCTTGAGTAATCTGTCCTTCCAATGATGACCTTTCATGTCCTTCTTCCATGATGATGATATGAAAGCAGCATTTTTCAATAGTGAATTAAATTATGTTTTCAAGTAGATATTGCATAAACATTTAATGTCATGGAAGATGTTGTTTGTAGTTTCTAATCTACTTCAAAGCCAGGTATTGTTGACCCAGCCCTCAGAAGCTAGGTCTCCTTTAAACTGGAAAGAATGGTTTAGGATGTTCTTCTGGGCCTTATGAATCTCATGCAGTTTTTACTTTTTGGCTAATATAGAAAATGTTGGATATATACTTATGTATCTCTATATCTAGTATCTCAAGCAAGGTATTAAAAGGCTTGTCATGTTGAATGAGGTAGATTTAGATTCATACCTTATCAATGAGAGTGTGAAAAAAAAAAAAAATAAATAAATTTATGATGGAAATGGGTCTGAGGAAGTAGTTGTTGGTTATTCCATAACTTCCAAAAGATGTTCATGATTTCTATTGTCTGCATTGCCTAATGGTCTTCTTTTTGGTTTTTTTTCCCTTCTCTTTCAGCCGTATAGAATTCACTGGTGTCCCTTTGGTGAATTGGCACAAGTTGGTTCGTCTTTTGAGTAAGCAACAAGATCTCCCTCTGGTCCTATTTAACTTAATTTTTCATGGATTGTGTAGCAATTTTTCCCAAAGCATTTCTAGCATTGTTAGCTAGCATGTTTTTACTATTTTGCTGATTTTCTTTTTGAACATTGAGTGTTGCTGGTACTGGCAGTTTTAGCAAGTGGAACTTCTTGGCTTTTCAAACAGGATACAACTGTACAATTGTGTTTTGAATTCTAAAAGGTGTTTCACTTAAGCCAAATAGAAATGTACCAGGTTCATCTGTATTTGGTTCTCACATCTTGTACTTAGAAAAATAATACAGTGTGCCCAGGCAACAGAAGACAATAATTTACTGAGAATTTGGATTTTGGAAATAGAGCTGTTTGTGAATGTAGTTTCTCTGAGTTTGTTGTGATTGGAAATATGCAATTCTTTTATAACCTTTTATGGTGAATTTTCATATCTGCTTGGTTATTGCTCTGGCTTCTCGAGTTGCTCTGCTTGGGGCTTATTTGGCTTTCATTCATGTGGACTATGGTCTCTGGTTTCCCTTTATGATGGCTAAATAAGAGCTTGAACTTTATTAGGAGGATTGAACCATACTTACGAATGCCCTTATCATTTTTCTCCCTGAAAACATAGCCCAGTTTCGTTTATAACATCTTGTTGCTTTGCTGATGAGTTGATGCTTTTTGTAATTCCAGGGAAGTAGAATCTCCATCGAGTACCTGTAAGTGCCAGATTTTTTTTTATTGATTTCTTAACAAAATTTCAAATGTTCTTGAGTGAATTTTCTTTATGATGTACAGATCATGATTTAAGGGGTCACCATTCGGTATATGCTGAACACACTGCTGCATCATCAGTGGGTCATTCATATGTTGCGTATGTTGGAGCGATTCCTCCCATCTCATCAAGATCTAATGGGAGCATTGACGATCCTAACTTCAATCATCACTGGAATGGCCTATCTGGACAACACGAGGTCTTTAGCACCCACGCTTTCCCTGCCATCAATATCCAATACCATAGTTGGGGCCGCCGTCCTCCTCCTTTCTCCATATCTAGTAGCCACATAAATGGTGTTGACACTGCTTCTGTTCCTCTGCCATTGAGATCTTCTAATGGTGAATCAGATACAAGAATTCGATCCACATCTTTTCCACATCCAGTTCCATTTGGTCATGGGTAAGCAGTGTCCAGCATGAATTTGGGTATTTTCCTTTCATGAAGTACTTTTTCACTTCATTAACATTCTTAATTTCTGGTATACATTTCCAGTGGTGTCTGTTTGACTTCCGACCAATGAATCAATATGCCGTATTGATGTGTCAAATAAGCAAAAAATGATGTTTTTTCCTCTTTTGTCATCAAGAGTGCCTAAACTAATGATGCTGTCTGCCTGCATCTTCTCTTAATAGGTCTGGTTCTTCAGCTGGCAGCTCATTTGTATCGGCAATTGTTCCTCGGCATCCAGGCAGCAGCGCTAGGAACAATGAACGGGTTCCGATAGCCCATGCTTTCCATCACCGTCAACATTCTAGCAGTCCACCAGGCATCCCACAACCTATTGTTCATGGTGTGAGGAGATTTGATGGTCCACGGGGCTTGCACACGGTTGTGCCACCGCATCCTCAACATGATCATGGCGGCTTCTTAATCATTCCTCCAACTTCATCAGGCCAGAATCTACAAGAACCAGAAAGTCATTTTCATGCATGGGAAAGAGAGCAGTTACCTCGCTTACAAGTACAACATGGGTCATTTGATAGGGACTCGGTTTGGGGGACATTTCATCAGGGCAATGGTGGTCCCAATCCAGGCAACAGATCTAGCAGCTTTTGGCATAGGCACGATTTCTGATCTTGGTTATGGTTGCGGAAGCTTATCATGAAATTTATCCATTTATGGAAAACATTTAATTAATTATATTGCGACCGAGTGTCTAAAACAGAGTACTGTTGTCGTTTTTGTAAATTGAATCAAATTTGCACCATCCTGTGGCTTTCTGAAACTGTAAAGATATTTTCTTTATCATATCAATACGCTGAGTTCATAATTTTTGGGAAAGAAGAAATTTCTGTTGTTTCTCGTTTAGGCTGGGCTGAACTTAAATTAACATGCTGATTGTCGGATCATATACTGCAACTGGAATTACAAGAAAAGGTAACTAGGATGTAATAGAGATCCAATACATTTCAATGTCCTTATTTATGGTTATGTTGCTGTGGAAGCAGCTAGCTACATTTCAATGTCTTCATTTATAGAAATGTTGCTGTGGAAGCAACTAGCCACAATTCAATGTGCTTATTAGAAACAAACAAGGACCTGGCAATGAAAAGCAATCTGGCACGGACATTAGCCTTGGAGTTCCAGACGAAAACTCGATGTAGATTGTGTCTCTAGTTGGATAGTTGTATTATTATGACTATCAGAGCTGGAACTGGTATTTTTCAAGAAGTTGGAATACCAATATGCAGATTGCTTTGGTTTTCTTGTTAAGTTTGGATCTTCCCCATCCACAAAATACAGGCCATACGTTGCTTCGAAGCCATTACCAACTATTTCGAATAAGTCTAGAAAAGACCATACAAAATAGCCTCTCACGTCCGATCCATTCCTATACAAGCCAAATCAGTTTGCTTGCATATATATCAAATCAAATGAAAAGAAATACTCTAGAACCTGATTGCATCTAACAAACTCCCAATGTATGCTTGCAGATATTCTACTCTTGACGTATCTTCCAATGAGGAATTATGCAAACTCGCCTGGCCTGCAAAATGATCAAACACTAAAATCTCTTTAAACTCAGAATCAAACTGTTTCCAAATATATATTTTGTGTAAAGAGAGGAAAGTGAAACCATTTTCAAAGATGTAAACAGGAGGGCTGTCATAAGTTTGCTTAATGTGCTCTAGAACTTGTTGCAGACCCCATGGCCTTATCGGGAACTAAATTAACAAAACAGATATAGTTAGTAAGTCAAGACACCAAGCACTGAGATTCATCAAATTTTCTTGCTTGCTTACTTCATACATGATTATTGCGTATGGTTCCTCATCATCTTTGTTCACTGCAAGAGCCATAAAAATTGTTTAATTTCATACACTAGAAGGGTGCACATATAAAGTTGCAGCCATGAATATACTGTATGGAATTGCTGCCATGTCAGTAATGAAAAATCCTTCTTCTAGTTTAGAAGTTGGGGCATCCTTGACATAAACGGTAGTGTAATGTATGACTCCTATGAAATCAAATGCTCCCTTCACCAATTTAGATTCTTGCTTGCTCAGAACAGGAAGTCTTGACCCTACTTTTTTCTTCATTATTTCAGGATAATCTCCAAACACTAAGGGATCCATAAACCTGCCAGAGAACACACAATAAGTAACTCCTCCAATTGAAATTACAAGCTACTTATATTCTTTCATTGCTTATTCCCTTCTAATTAGCTTACCATCCAAAATAGAAGCTTTTAGCTCTTTCTGTAGCGGCTAAATCCTCTGTCGAATTGGTTAATGGGAGAAGCCACCAAGCAAAGAGGTTGATCCCAATAAGTCCATGTTGCTTGCCCTGTTTGTTTCAAATCCTACATGAAAAATATGTGTCGAGTGAAATTTAGAGAAGATGAGATGATTTGGGTACCTGATAAATGTTCCGGTACAGTCTTACAGCAGATGCATGGGCCAACAACATATGATAAGCAGCCAAGTATGGCTCAGATGAAGAGTTGCCTTTAGAACAGTTAAATAATCCAGGAGGAGTACATCGTCCAGGTGGGGTTCCTCCAAGGCCGTAGCCGGCAAATGCAAAAATGTTAGGCTCATTTATAGTAGTCCAAGTTGAAACTCTGTCTCCAAATTCTCTGAAGCACACATCTGCATAAATTGTGAAGTCTTTCCTGTAAATAAATTTGACCATTTTTGTCACTATTTGTACCGGATACATAGCACAAAGAAACAAATCAAGAGGAAGGATCAAAAGGTATCATATGCATACACAATTTTTCTGTTAATCCATCCCCCATATTCATCTTCAAGTGACTGTGGATAATCATAATTTAGCAAAGTAACATGTACTTGAATCCCTGCTTTTTCATAAAATGGAAATACTCGTTTTACTTCCCAAAAGTATAAAAGAGAAAAACAAAAAAAAAAAATATGGATCTGACCTTGGCTTACGAGTTCATTGATGAGATTATTGTAGTACTGTAAGCCCTTTGGATTGACAGGTCCTCTTCCATCTGATTGAGGAGAGGTAACATATCAATAAATATTCAAGATGAAATAAAGTTTTGTTTAATTATCATTATTTATAAACCAGAAAATCTAATACTTGGGAGAAGTCTTGGCCATGAGATAGAAAATCTATAACCCTCTAATCCAGTTTCGACCATAAGTTTAACATCTTCCTGCAGTAATATACACATAAACCGTGTTACTAAAATCTCCTCTGTTCTGCTCCATTAAAACACTGCTGTGTGATTGTTTACCTTGTATCTATGATATTGATCAACAGCAACATCCCCGCCGGGAATATTTACTGCAAAACCAATCCCTTATACTCAACTTTTGGTTAGTGACAATAGAATTGATTATATATGGATTAATTAAGAAGAAATTAAATACAGACACTGACATTTACGAGTAAAGGTATCCCAGACGCTAGGAGTCCTTCCATCTTCATTTACTGCTCCTTCCACCTTTGATTTCCACAAACATATATTAACCACTACACCATTGGTTTCTGATTCTCAAAAAGATGAAACCTTTTGCAAACCTGATAAGCAGAAGTAGCAGCACCAAAAACGAAGCCAGGAGGGAAGTCGTCCCTGCTATATTTATTATTAGTAACACCACCAGAATACACAGTTACTGCTAAATTTAAGAACAGAATCAGCAAGTAATGATAATGGCTCTGCATTGCTAATCACAAGCTTGCGATGGAGAAATGATGCGTTTAGCTTTTTGGCTTTTGTAAAGTGACGGACCAGCCACCAAATTATGGTGGGGCCTGCAAGAAAAATTGAAGCTATTAATTAAAAAAACATTCTTTTTAAATTTTTACATGAAAAAATAAAAAAATAATAATAATGGGGCCTGCGCACCCACCCTTCCACGTAGGTCCGCCTATGTCGTCAGTGTTTGGTTCAGCATGCATCTTTTACAAAATTAATTTGTAAGATTATTCTAAATTATCTACAGTATATTTTAATATTCTTAGTGATAGTGATCATTTTTTTTTTTCTAGAAAAATATATATTCATAAATTTTTTTTAACATAGATATAAACTTATCAAAATTATTTACCAATGGACACCTATAAAAATATATATATTCATTAATTAAAGAATAGATATTTACAAAAATCTTCTTGATTTCTGCATATTTTATATTTTTCCTCTGTTTATTTTTTTTGAAACAAAAATCTTCCTACATTTTAATTTTGTTACACAATTATACCATTTTGTCTATTTTTTCTATTAAAATAACGATATAAGGACTAAAATATAATTTTATAGATCATTTTCAAAAATCTCAAAAACTAAAGGACTGAATTGATATTTTATCTTCTTCTTCGACCATGTTCCACTAGAACTAATTAACAAACCACCGTTACTCTACCTTCACTGCTCTCTGCCTCTCCTTTCTTTACGGTGACCCCGCAGTCCTTTCTGATACAATCGAGACTCTTTCTTCATGCACCAAACATCCCTTCCTTTTATGCAATCGCACCACGCCACCGTCTAACCTTCCCTTTCCGATCGAAAAGATTAAGACGATCCATGGCAAAGATCGTTGTTAGATTTCGATGATGAGTACGTCCACAGATTTAAAGATCTGTTTACAAAAGTGCAGAGAGATAGAAGTGTAGAAGAGTTCCATGAGAAGATAGGGAGAGAAAGATGGCGTTGGGTGTTGGCAGTGGTGGGTCCGGTGGAGGATGATGTTATAAACTGTATTTCAATGTTGCATGAAAATTGAGCTGTGGGTAGAATTTGATAAGTATCATGTTTTAGATTTTGAATTGACTTCTATGTTTTGTTTTATTGGTTTTTAGCTAAGAGATGTAGGTTGTTATTTCATGATTGGTATTCAAGTTTTGATTTCCAGATTAATACTTCAAAACTTATTCACATATATAGTAAATTGGGTGCAGCAGTTTTCAAAATTTCTTTTCAAAATAATTTGTAGTTTATGAATAAAACAAAAAGAGTATGTGTTCTTGATTTTCTTCCGCCAAAGGAGAGCAGCTTCGCTTAAAACGGAGTTGGTATTCTTGATTGTGTTTCAAGAGGGTTGAAGAAGACGATAAAATATCAATTTAGTCCTTCATTTCTGAGATTTTTCAAAAGGGTCCATAAAATTATATTTTATTCTCTCTACCATTATTTTAAAAGAAAAAATAGACAAAAGGGTATAATTGTCTAACGGATTTGAAATGCAGGGAGATTTTTATCCCAAAAAAAATAAACAGTGAAAAAAATATAGAATATGAAAAAATCTAGGAAGATTTTTGTAAATATTCCATTAAAGAATAAGTATGAAAATGATATTCAATTTAATATATTATATGAATAAGTATAACTACTTTTTTTTCCAAAAAGAGAAAAAAAAGATTTTATGTTGGCTTTACTGTGATAAATTAGGGCCATTATTTTTTACAAATGTTCTCTCAATAATTGATCAAAGTGAGGTAGTAGAGCTGGTAAAGCAATACTTTCTCTGGCTAAATGTGCCCGGTTCGATCTATAAGTCCCTCCTCCCTCCTCCAAAAATATCTAAGGCAATAAATAAATAAATTGATCAGAGTAGTTTTTTTTTTTTTTAAATATATGATTGAAATCCATATTTCAAACAATTGTGTGAGTAGTCGGCTTGGCTGTTACCTCTCAAAAACAAAAAGGTGGTGGGCTCGAATCTTAGAGTTCAAAATAAAGAAAAGACTAGAGGGAGGAAAAAATAACGAAGAATAATTTGCACAGACAATACAAACAATACCCCAAATTTATAAGTTATGATAAATCAGCACCTCGATTTCAATTTATAATATTATAGTACCCCAACTTACAATTTCATAACATAATGGTATTTCTAATCGATTTCCCAGTTTTCAACCTAATAAAAGATCAAAATGAAATTTATCATTTTCAACCTCTAGCCAAAGGCCAAAATGAAATTTTTCCTTTTCTTTTTACTTTTTCATCTTCTATACTATTTTTCTAGAATAAATTAAATAATTATAATTATTATTTGCATAATCTTCCTTCCATACGCTTCTCTCTCTTTGATATTCTACTACACATAATTATACCTACATCATTAAACATCTAATTCTTCATTCGAGAAAATTTTATTTTATTTTAGAAAATTTAATTGAAACTATATACTACCTCCATCTTAAAACATTTCTATTTAATATGGATTGCTTATTATCTTCTGCATGCCCTATCATTTTCACTCTCTTTTGGCCCTACCCAACTCATGACATTGGACTAAAGTGAAAGAAAAAAACAAAAAGGCGGTCCTCTCCCACCAGTGCGTGCTTTTTTTATTTCTAGTGAGGTGTTCAACACGAGAAGAAATTACAGGATACACCATACGAGAAATGATTTCATTGTGCCGAACAACCCATGGACCAGTAAAGACATTGGGTCTGGTACAAACAATTATTAGTCTACTATTACATATTGATTTTGTTTACAAATATTGTGTGCTTTAACTGAAAAATGCACGGCATTAACCTATTCAAACAAGTATTGTTGAGGAAGACTGGTCTCATTCCCTCCCTCCAGCTGAATATTTCCTTTCAAAAAGTTGGAGTACCATTTTGCAGATTGCCTTGGTTTTCTTTCCAAGCCTGGACTCTCCACATCTACGAAATACAGGCCGTAGCTTGCAAGGAATCCATTTCCCAGTATTTCATATGTATCTAAAAATGACCATACAAAATACCCTCTTGCATTTGATCCATTCCTAAACATATCAATAAATGTAAAAAACTAGGAATTAGGAGATTCGATTGGACAAGTGAATAGTAAAAAAAAAAAACTTGAAGAAACAAAATCAATCTTTCAGTATATAGTAAAGATTGATGCAAAATCAAGAACCTGACTGCATCTAACAAACCCCCTATGTATCCACTCAGATATTCAACCCTCGTTGTGTCTTCCAAGGAAGAATTATGAAGAGTAACTTGACCTGTAAATGAATAGACTTTCAAAGATGTGAGCAAATATATTGCATCTGTGTCAAGTATAAGCTCATATGGGTATATATAAACAGGGGAGAGGCAAACCATTTTCGTGGACATAAACAGGAGGATTGCCATAATTTTGCTTAAGATACTCCAACAGTTCTTGCAGGCCCCAAGGCCTTACTGGATACTGAATCAGACATAACTGGTTAGCAATATGACAGGAAAAAAAAAGATCACCACAATATTACTCTGTTTAGACATTATACTCTCAGCTCACCTTTGTTGGGATTATTCCATATGGATTTTCTTTGTCCACTGCAAGAACCATAAACTCAATGAGTAAGTTTTTTTTGTTCCAACAGGGTAGCAGTTAGTGAAGAACTTACAGAACATAAACGCTGCAACGTCTGCTGCGAAATCTCTGGATTCCAATTTCGAAAATGTGGAGTTATCCTGGATATAAACTGTGGTGTAGTGTATAAGTCCTATGAAGTCAAATGCTCCCTTAACCAGTTTGGATTCTTGTTTGGAGAAGGCTGGAAGTCTTGAGCCTACAATTTTCTTCATTGTGTCCGGATAATCTCCAAACACCAAAGGCTTTAAAAACCTGCACAAGGTGAAAATACAGTTGAAGAATTGAAAACGAGTTTGCACACACAGTTAATCCTCATTCACTTACCAACCAAAGTAGAAATCTCTCGCTCTTTCTGTAGCTGCTACATCCTCTGTTGAATTAGTTAGGGGATCAAGCCACATGGCAAATATGGTGATCCCTATAACTCCATGTTGCTTATCCTGTTCGTTAAAAATCCAACATAAGCATATTTCATTAAGAAGATAAAATATGCAAAATAAGATGATCAGTACCTGATATTTGTTCTTGTACAGTTTTACAGTGGAGGCATGAGCCAACAACATATGATATGCTGACAAGTATGGCTCATAAGTGGAGTTGCCTTTAGAGCAGTTGAAGAATCCAAATGGAGGAGAACATCGCCCTGGTGGTGTTATGGCCAGGTCGTAGCCTCCCAAGGCGAATACGTTCGGCTCATTTATGGTACCCCAGGATGAAACTCTGTCACCAAATTCTCTAAAGCACACATCCGCATAGGCTGTGAAGTCTCTCCTGCATCCACAAGCAAAAATTTGGTACTTTTCAGCTCCTTTTTGTCTCTGGTACAGAGGAAAGTACCCCTTTCCACAACAAAGCAAATTGAATAGCAACACTAAGTATCATACACCATCTTTCTGTTAATCCATCCCCCGTATTCATCTTCAAGTGCTTGCGGATGATCATAATTCATTAAGGAAACATGAGCTTCAATGCCTGCTCCATTAGAAGGGGAGAAAAAAGGAATATATTCAAGCTGAAAGAAAAGTTCTTTATATATATATATATATATATGATGTTATATGCAGAGGAAAATGAAAAAAAAAAAAAATTCCTCTTTCACTGGCAAAGAGTGATAAAGCACTCTCAGAAAAAAACTACTTATTGAACTTTCGGGGTCTCACCATAGCTAATAAGCTCATTGATGAGGTTATTGTAATATTCTAAGCCCTTTGGATTCACAGGTCCTCTTCCATCTGGCAGAACAATTTAGGATGAGCTAAATTACAATTTGCTATAAATTTATTGCTTCATATCATACAGAGTTGCATCAACATTTAAGGAAAGCCTACTTGGGATCAATCTTGACCATGAGATGGAAAATCTATAGGCCTCTAACCCAGTTTCTGCCATAAGTTTGACATCTTCCTGCAACAGATACATGAACAACAAAATTTCTACAACTCCAAACGATATTGCATTTTGTAGTCCAAATTGATCAAATGTAGTTAATGCAAACAGAATTTACAGCATAATTTACCTTGTATCTGTGATACGCATCAATCGCAACGTCTGCACCTGCAATATTAATTACAAAATCAATTGCTAACAATATAATGGAACTCACTCTACAGGCGATCAAGACACTAGGATAAAACCAGTTAAGAAAAAATACAGACACTTACCTCCATTAGAAAAGGTATCCCAAACGCTAGGAGTCCTCCCATCCTCATGTGCAGCTCCTTCCACCTTAAAGAACATATAAAAATAAACCATTTTCTCTCTTTCTTTCTCATAAACAAAAAAGGTTAAAACAGCAGGAAGAAAGGTTTGATCTTAGACAGACTGACCTGATAAGCAAACGTAGCAGCACCAAAAACAAAGTCAGGAGCAGGGGGAAAGTCCTTCCTGCTATATTCATCTGCACAAAAGGCTGTAACTATTAAAGTTAACAATAGAATTAGCAAGTAAAAAAGCCTCATCATCATCCTCAACCACAAGCTTAGAGAATAGAGATCAAAATAAATATGGAGTAGTTAATTCATTGATTGCGATTTTTTATTGTTTAATTTAAACCTTAAATAAAAGTCCAAAATCATGCATTAATTTAAAAAAAAAAATTGATAAAAAAGTCTTTTCCTTGCCACGGAATGAGTGACGCTAGCTTTTGTTAGAACACTAGAAGCTGCTTTGACAAAATACAGGACCTTCAGCTCTGTAGATACAGTTAAATGGATACGGATGCATGTGTTTGTGTAGCCGTATTGGATTTTTGTTTTTGTTTTCTTCAGCTCATCTTTTGTCTCTTTCTGTTTAATTTCTTTCCTGTTTCCTCCCAAAAAAATGAAAAATATTCTAAATGCAGAACCCACCTCGGAGCTAGGGCAAAATTTCCAATTGCTTATCAAAAATCGTAAATTTTGTTCGTTAACCACTAGAACGGAAAACAATTTACATTTTGTGTTTGGTTGGAGAACGATCACCCCAAAAATACTGCTAGTATAGCACGGCACGATAGAAGAAATTAAAAAATTTGAATTTACCCGTCCACTGCTACAACTTCACAATTCGCATGTGGGTTTTTCGATTTGAAAAATCAAGAGCAGAATGACGTAATTCGAAATTTGGTCGGCTACGTGGAATAGAAATATTGGTGAAATCAAATTTTGAACAGTCTTTTCTTTTGGGGCCCCACGTGGCATTGATATTTAGGCCGGAACAGTTTTGTATCTTCTTAGTAATGTGCTATGCTACGGCATCGACTAGCAAGAGACCAATCAATAATAATTTGTGAAAAGACAAAAACATTCATAGAAAATATGAAGTAGACTTTGCCAAAAAGAAATCAAAACCCAAAACTAGTAGTCTTAACCACTAGGAGCAATGAATGGGTATAAAATACAGCCAAGCTTCTGTAATTTCTATAATCTCCTTCTCCTTCTCCTTCGTTAAATCAGTCGAGATTTTAAATAAGTTTTGTTATAATTTAATCAACTTTATGTCACATTAAACAATTAAAATAGTTAATGAAATGGAACTAATTATATATTTTTTTAAAATTAAATAAGGGTTAATTATTAATTAGTCCCTATACATTTATAATATTATATAATTTAGTCCCTATATTTTTAAGGTTGTAATTTTTTTATATCTGTTTTTTATTTCTTATTTGATTATTTAGTCATTTTAAGGACTAAAAAATACAATACTATAAAAAAAATAATGGACTAAATTATTGAATATTTTAAAATAAAGAGACTAAAAAATTTAATATTGATAAAAAAATTTCAACTTTTAAGTCTCTTTGTTTTAAAATATTAAATTATTAAGTTCTTTACTTTTGAAATATTCAATAATTTAGTTCCTGAAAATACTAAATAATCAAACAAGAAAAAAAAAAACATGGGCGAAAAAATAAAACACTGAAAACATAAAAACTAAATTGTCTAATAACCTAAAATCCAATGACTAAATTATAATTATTCCAGTAAATAATGGTAGTAATATTTTTATTTGAAAGAATCTATCTATCTGCTAAAGAAATTTTGACGCATATCAGTATTTCAATTATTTATTTTTTCAATTTTCTTGATTTTTTTTATTAAAAATTATGTAAAACTCTTGGTTTTTTAATATTAAGTTTACAGGCAAAATGATAATTAATGATCATTTTCCATTCTTATATTTTTGTTTAGATATAATTTGATAATTTGGATGTCCGTTTGATACTCAGGACAACGAAACGGTCAGTTTGAGTATAATATTACCTTTTTTAGATTTCAAGGGTATTTTTGTTATTTTTTGTATTTTTATAAATTAAAATATTTTATTGACTTTTATGAATTAAAAATCTCTAATTAATTGAAATTGGAGATTTAATTGTGAATGCATATTAGTGTTGGATGAAAATTAGTGTCTAAATTAGTTTTGGATTAGAATTCGTGTTTAAATTAGATTTAGGGGTTAATTAATTAAATAAATTATTTATGGGCTTATTTTTATAGTTTTAAAAAGAGTTTTTGTCTATAAATACTTGAAAAATCAGTCTAGGGGTGTTTTAGAGATTTAGAATTTCATGTGTCTTGAAAAAATAGAGTTTTAAGCAAAAAAATTTCAGTCGGCTGTCATTTTGAGGGGAGGCTAGTGGACCAACATGTCATTCGGCGGGCCAATGACGTCGTTCGGCACCCTAGCTAACAGCACTACCCTATCGTTCGGCGTGCGGCTTTCTGTTGTTCGGTAAGCCCTAGCACAGCTCGCCTGTCATTTTGAGTTTTCTCCAGCAATAGTTTTTTCGGATTTTTTGTATTGTTTTGAGGTTTTTCTTGATTCATTTGTATTGTTTTGATTCCCATTTAGTTAGAGCATATTGGGATCATGTTGGGTTAATTATTTTTTCTAATTATTTTAATTAATTGAAATAAAATTCAAATTAATTGGGTTTTTCATGAGAAATTGAGATTTATGGTTCTAAATTGAAATAAGGATTTTCATTATTCTTATGCATGCTAGGTTTTCAATTATGATTCTGAAATTTAATGTTAATGATCATGTTAGGGTTTAGAGTAATTAAATTGGGGATTGAATGCCCTTAATTATGTTGGATAATTATTTTGTCATGAAAAATTCGCTGCTGTATTGGGTATGATGATGTTGTAATTTTGACAAATTTTATTAAATTATAGAAAAATAGTTTCAATATGAAATTTTTATATATTGAGTTCTGGAAGTTAAGTTTTGAATAAGAATATTTTAAATTGAGTTTTAGATAATTTGGTTTTTGAAATAAATTAGTTTTTCTACTGCTGTTAGTTGGATATTTGTGCCGTTTGGATTTTATTTTATGATATTCAAAGTCTCTAAAAATTATGAAATAAATTTAATGAGGTTTGAAAGTATGTTTTGGTAAAGTATTGGAATTTTTGAACGTATGGATTATTACTTATAAATTTTTAAAGTTTGTACCGTGCATGAATCTTTATTGGTAAATTTGATTCTTTTGGGATTTACTTTCTAAAGTGGAGTTTATCATAAAATTGATTTAGTATAACTTATAAATAAGTATTTCAGTTCTGGAACTTAGTTTGAAAAATTATATTTTTGTGAATTGAACTTGGTATTGGATTGTTTGAATGTGCGATTAGAAAATTTGGTTGATTATATGTATTCACGTCATGCATAAGCGTTCATATTGCATTTGACTTAGGATTGTCATTAATTCTAGTTTGTGATTAAGTGTTTATCCAACTTTAAGTTTGCTCGAAGGGTGTTTCTCATATTGAATTTCTAGGTAAGTTCTATGGGTATATGTGATTATTTGTGATGTGCTACTTGTTAACAATTATGCTATATATATATATATATATATATATATATATATATATATATATATATATATATATATATATATATATATATATATATAAAAGCCATTCTTATATATTATTCTTCATGTTTCGATATATTATATTTTTTTCTTTATTTGAACGTGATATTTCTTGTGCTGTCCAATGGTGTGTCATATGGGGACGGAAGACTCTTGGCCGAGGGAATTATTGAATTTGATAATTGAGTCATTTTGTCTATTTCATTGAATTTGATTATTGATTATTGAGGTTGATATAAGGAAGATTATTGTTGATTTCTTGTTAATTTAGAATTAGAGATTTATTTATTTTTAGATTAAAATTCTTATTTTCTTATAAAATTATGGTTTCTATTGAGTGTTGATAAAAAAAAATTAATCAAAATTCTTTTCTAAAGAAAATGAATTACTAATCCTAATCAGCTTCGGATTTAAATTTTAAAAAAAAAAACTCCTAACATCATTCAAATTAATTTTTATCATAATTTTCTACTAAAATTCAAATTAAATTTTATCATTTAACTTTCTTAATTCATATTATATAGAAAAAAATATTTATTTGAACGGACTGCCTTTTATTTTATTAATTATAAAATATAACATATCACAAATTATATTTCACTACAAAATATTCATACTCATAATTAATTTTACATATAATTAATAAATACAATTAAATAAAAATTGAGAAAATGCTACTAATGCTTAACGAATGAAAACGTGCAATACATGTTAAAAATGCTAGTTATAATAAAGAATTAATAATAATAAATTGACTAATAATAAAAATTTTCATTTTAGTTCTTTACTTGCATGAAATTTATATTCATATTCTATTGTTACAATTTTCCAATTTAAGATAGGTTAGCCAATTAATTGAATTTATTATTGAATTGTGATTTTGATTAGCTAAAGCGGAAGAGAGTATTCACAAACATGAATTTCTATAGGGTTAGATTATATGAAATTCATATTCATATTCTATTAGTACAATTTTCCAAGTTAAGATAAGATAACAATGGCATAAGACCATAAAAAAAAAAAAAAAAAAGCCATTAAATAGATTGCCTAATATCCTTTACCATGATTAGTATTAAGTCACTGGTTTTTGTCTAGTTTATGGATTTTTATTATGAATTTGAAATTTAAAACAATTATAGATATCAAACAATTAAAGGAAATAATTTTTTAAATTAAAAAACTAAAATAGACGGTGGATAAATATATTTATTTAAAATTTATTTCTTTTCTAAAATTATTATTATGTAAAATAGCCATTAAATTTTTAATACATTGAATTTCGACTAATAAAAAATTTTGAAAATATTGAACGAAATGACTTATAGTATAATAATTTCAAAATTTGAGAATCTCAAAGCATATTTTGAAAAAATTGAAAAATCTGAGAGCTGATTTGGCCAAAATTCTTGAATAAAATTGGAAAATGTTAAAATATAGCACTTTTTTAAGTTTCTCTTTAATAAATTACACCAAAGATCAATAACTAAGTAAATAACACCTTTTTTAGAGTTTTATTTTTATTTCATCTTTTAATATTTATTGAATTTCAATTTTTTTTAAACGAGAAAATCCAGAAACTGAAGCAGTTGTCAAAAAATTGAGTAAGAAGATTGGAACCTTAACCTTGCCACCTTCGTCAAATGCAGCCGACTGGTAAACGAAAGGTACTGATCGACAGCCCTTATGCCGACCATTCATCTGGTGCTCTCAGAATAGTCGTCGGATCAGTAGAAGAAAATCAAAATTTCAAACAACTTTTTGCAGTCACCGTCTAGAGATTCAAAAACAGCGAGTTTTCAAAATACGTCATTTAGGTTGTTTCTGGTATTTTTTGTCGAGAATCGTGCTGCCGACGAGATTCCATATTGTTTTTGTCGTGTTTTTGACGGAAATCATAGAGTTACAATGAAGCATCTGTCAGAGAAGATGAAGAGGTTCAAAACAGAGGAAAGATCGCGAGCGCAACGACTAGTTAAGGCAACGACTATTCAAGACTAGGATTTTTTTCGAGAAACGAGACGGAGAAGATGAACATTAAAGTAAAATTACATCTTAATCCCTGAAATTTGTTAATCTTTTCAGTTAGGTTATTTATCCATAACATACTTAAATGTACAAATGTGAGGAGAAACATTGGGATTACAAAAAATATCCCTCATATTTTTAATTTTTTTTAGTATAATTATGTATTTATTAAATTACTAAATTAATTAATATCAATTTAATAGAATTAGTATTAATAATATGTCCTAATTAAGAGTTAGTATTAACAATGTATTTTTATTAAATTAATTAATTAATAAATAACAATCTATTAATATAATATTATATTCTAATTCTAATTAAGAAATTTAAAATAAAATAATATTAATATTAGTAATATATTTTAATTAAAAACTTTAACTTCTAATATTATTAGTATTCTAATTATGATATTATACGACAATATATATGATAATTGGTTTTACATTATTGAATATAACCAATTATATATTTTTTTTACATATTTTTACCACTTACTCAATTTTAGTCTAGGAAAAGATATAATGGAAAAAATATTTCAATCACATACTATATTAAAATTTCAATTCTTCATTCATAATCAAATCGCAGATGAACGTGATCATAAAAATAATAATATTATATTTTAAGTATAATAACAACGAACATTTAAAATAAGTATAAACATTTTTATAAAACTACTAAATTAATTAATTTATATAATATATTATTTTAATTATTTATCTAATCAATTAGTATAGTTCATAACTTATAAAATATGGTATTTTAATTATTAACAATCACAAAATTTTTAAGTAATTTTATAGTTAAAATTATTATAAAATAAAATAAAATATTCATATAATTAATAAATTTAATTAAATAAAAATAATAAAATTGACTAATAAATTTTTGAACAAATTTATTTTGATAAATTTTATTTTTAAAAATAAAAAATTTAATTATATTCATATAATTGCTAATATTTTTTAAAAAAAATTTAAATTAATGGTACTCAGATAAGAATTTATTATTTTTATATAAATTTTATTATTATTAACTAAAAATCAATAATAAAAATATAAAATGAGTTAATGCGTACAATGCATGCTAAAAAAAACCTAATGTAGTACGAACATCTGATAATTTATTGTGCAAAACACATGTACGTAATAATGTATTAGCCTAAACATAGAAACCTTATAATAAGATAGATCAAATTTCAGGGACCTAAAAAGTAATTAGCTTATAAAATCAATTAGATATAATTAAAGTAATTAGGGGTATTATTGTCCTTTTACATAGTTGAATAAAGATGTGAAAAGGAAAAAATTCGGTGGAAGAATCTAAAAGCCTAATATTTACAAAATATGGATATCCTTCCGTATATTAGTCAAAACACAATGCGTGAACTAAAAATAAATTAGATACTACCTTCAATTTTTTCATTTTTTTACACCCTAAAAATATAAATACCAATACAACCATACTTTTCACTAATACCAATATAAAATAATAATAAATAATTATCAACCCTTTACAACACTTACTTTTTCACCAATACCAATACAGAAATAATAATAAACAATTAAACCTACTTACCCAAAAAGAAATTGTAAAGAATTGAAAAAATTTGCCAAAAACGGAAACGTAAACAATTGAAAAAACTGGAAGTAGTAATTTAGACACCTGCACTAATTCGGTATGCAAAGATGCATATCTAATTATCCCTGTGCCCAAACCCACTGTATCTATGTCAGTTATCACCATCTAAAATAATTAAGGGGCGTGGCAGAAAAATCATTGAATGAAAGCTTGGAAGCTCACCAAGTTCCTATCTCACACCTAGCTGGCATGGAGACATTGTTAGATATGAGAAATATATCCATTAAAAACGTGTCCTCTGCTGCAGTATTTGATAGCTGGTTGACTGGGAAACCAACTGCTCCGAACTTGGTAACCGTCCTATCGTATCGTTAGTAACAACTGGAATGCCGAGACGTTGTCTAATTTCTTTAGGGTTATGGTTATTTGTTTCCATGTGTGAAGACTCCCTCAATGATCGAATCTGAGAAGATAGGAGGTGTAAACTAGGATTTGGCCCCAAAAAAGAAGAAGAATTAAAATAAAGCATGTGTAGAGATTATGCATACCCTTCTTGTGGAGAACGCTTGATAACTGAATAATTTGCACAAACAGATTAAATAGGAATCTGAACAGTTATTTCGATAAAAAACATTGATGAATTTTGCATAGCCTAACTTAGGATCATGGCTCAACATGACAAATGGAACCGATGTGGATGTTTGGGTGGGCAGGAAGTACCAAATCATTATCACTTTAAATTAAATAACAGAGTTAAATATCTTTTTTTTCAGAGATCTTCCAATAGACAAAAATAATCCTATTAAACTTCCTATTGAGCAATTAGAAAAAGCGAGAATAAACCACAAATTTTAAACTCTATGTTTCGAGTCACTCCATCTCTAGATTTGTATATGCATAACAACGAGGGAAAAATTCATCATTTCCGATTGCCAAAAAGAGAAGGCGAACTGTTTACAGGTTTTCTCTAGAAATTTCTTTCTTCAGATGAAAATCCAGGAATCGTTAGAATTTTTTTTTATATTTCCAATAAAAAAAGAACTAAAAGGACTCTATCTAAATAGGGAAAAAATAAAAAGAATGGCTCTATTAACATATGAATAACAAATTTCCTGAACCATTACCATCAAGAAGGACTATATGTTCTTTCATTATCAAAACCATATGCCTTACCCTAGAAAGTTTATTTGCATTCATTACAACTCATAATCAATCTCTAGTATTGTTTCATATTCATTATCATAAACTCAAATATGATAGGTGGAAATTGAAACTATGAACGCAATCAATAACAATCATGCCTTAATACATCATTTCCTTTATAATGAATTGACTTTCTAATTTAGACAAAATTTTTTAGGCCGAATCACTCATTGTAACAGCCAAAAAATTATAATTCTTGAATAAAGGATCAAATTGTAATTTATCAATAATATTAGATTAAGTGAAAATTTTCATATTAAATTTACGGATTGTAAAAAAAAAAAGATATTAGTGTAACACCCCTTAACACATTTCCTTCCTTAACTTTTCTTATTATGAATCACTTCTATCTCCTCCTGATCGGATCATTCAGCATTTCAGATATTACGAATTTCGGGGCATTACGTTTCTCCCCTCCTTTTAAAATAGTTTCGTCCTCGAAACTCAATTACTTCTAAATACTGTCTTATACTTTATGTCAATTATTTCATTTCCCTCTAAGCTTAACATGGTTTATTTATTACGTTTCTTCTGCTTTTATTATATTTGTTGTATTCTCTTACTATATGTTTGTCTCCTTATTTTCTGAATAACTATCTTATACTGCTATCAATATTTAACTTTCTCTTCTATGCTTTGGTGTTTATTTCCTATAACTATTACATGTTGCAATTTCTAATGCATTTATGTCCCATTTATATTTATTCTATTGCTTATTCCTTCCTGGTCTTCTAAATATTTACTTTTGTCTAATTTCCTTTTGTTGTGCAATTTATTTAGCTTTTGCTCTTTCTTATTGATTGATTATTTTAATTTGTCATCTATTTCTTTTCTTCTAACAGCTATGTGATATCTCGTTTTATGTTGGTAATAGCCACTCCCAACATAATACGTATATCCCCTCTATGTTATTTTCTTTTTACTTTCATTATATTTTACTTGTCATGTTTCCTTACTTTTATCATTTATCTTTAGTTTTATGTTTTTTTTTGCTTTCTTTGTTGACTTTTTATTACTCATTATTCTTTATATTCCACTTTTTCATTCTATACTAATTGTTTTTCACTTATCGTGTTTTACATTTTGACTTTTCAATACGATATAAATTTCCTCTTTCTTATATTGCTCACCAAGACAATATCAGTGAACTTAAAGCGGCATTACAATATACAATGTGTAGAGGCCTATTCCTGCTCTACGTGCCTCACATATATGTAGGGGCCCAGTTTGTTCCCTACGGCACATTCAATACATTCACTTATTCATCGGCCTGAAGCCGGAATCCACATATCATATCACAATATCTGGCCGAAGCCTGTGAACAATCAATAATCAGTGACTGTGGCCCTAATAAAATTACGGACCAAGCCCCTTATAATATCTGTGGCCGAAGCCCCATATAATATCTGTGGCCGAAGCCTTACATCCATATCTAATTCCATCTGTATTACCAAGGTGAGCCAGAGTTTCATTTTTTTCTAGTTCACTGTATTTTACAATATCTTATCGTCTCTTTCCTATTTCCTTGATACATATTATAAATCAATAACTATCCTTTTCATACATAAGTGATATGATTCCACTTTCTGTATCAATGCTTGCATATCCACTTGACATTTTGACCCGTAGGTCCATTATTATTGTTTCAGCTTGACAACATTGTTGTATACCTTATGATCTTCTTGGTTTTTCTGTATATTTTAATTTTATTTCGTATGGAATTTCACACTTTATATGATACTGATAGCTTTATACCCTTTTGCCACAGTTCTTTTTCTAATAATAATATCGAGCTAGCATATTTTCTTACATTAACTGGTTTACATGTGGTCATTTGTATTGTTGTTTCTCTAATACTTTTTCTTGTCACATAATGGCATTTGATTTTTATATTCATAACACTTGTTTCCTATGTTATTTTGAATTCTTTTTCTTCAACCTTTGCTTTTGATTCCACTTCTCGCACGTTTCTATTCTATATTTTTGTATCATTTTTATCCACCAAACAAATTTTCAA